>CAUYQV010029162.1:0-15146 GCA_963574575.1 Galagoides demidoff | reverse complement strand
GGTCCCAGCTACTTGGGAGGCAGAGGCAGGAGACTCGCTTGAGCCCAGGAGTTGGAGGTTGCTATGAGCTGTGATGCCATGGCACTCTACCCAGGGGGATAGCTTGAGGCTCCGTCTCAAAAAATAAATAAATAAATAAATAAATTTTATATGGAAAAGCAAAGGACCTAGACTATCCAAGGGTATCCGAAAAAGAACAAAGTTGGAAGACTGATAAAATAAATCAATATAAGAGAATAAAGAACCCAGAAATAGGCCCACACTTATAGAATTGTTTTTAAGCAAAGTGAATCTGTGAGAGAAGAAAAATCTTCCATAAATGTCAAAAAGAATTCATAAAGAAAAGAAAATAAGCCTGGACTCATACTGTATAACATACACAAAAATTTGAGGTGATCATCAGCCTAAATATTAAACGTTTGCTTTTTAGATTGTAGGAATATGTGGTTTTGTCAACCTTTGTTATATATAACCTTTCTTATATCCCTTCATGCACTGTCCCAAAATATAAGACAAAGTTGTACAAATTTCTCCACTTAAAACAAAGAACTGGTGCTGTAACCTCTGTAAAAAACAAAACCCACAACATTTTAGCTTTTACATATTTAAACTATAAAACTTTCAAAAACCACAGGAAAATATCTTCATGATTTGAGGGTAGGCAAAGAATACTTAGGACACAGACAGCAAAAATCATTGAAAAAAACACAAATCAGAACTCCATCAAAAAAAAAATTTTTTTTTTTTTTTTTTTTTGAGAGACAGAGCCTCAAGCTGTCACCTTGGGTAGGGTGCTATGGCATCACAGCTCACAGCAACCTCCAACTACTGGGCTCAAGCGATTCTCTTGCCTCAGCCTCTTAAGTAGCTGGGACTACAGGCATTTGCCACAATGCCTGGCCATTTTTTTTGCTGTAGCTGTCATTGTTGTTTGGCGGGCCTGGGCTGGATTTAAACCCGTTAGCTCTGGTATATGTGGCTGGTGCCTCAGCTGCTTGAGCTACAGGTGCCAAGCCAGAACTGCATCAAAATTAAAAAATTTGCTCAAAAGACAAGGAAATAGGCAAGCCACAGATTGAGAAAAACATACCTGACAAAAGACTGGTATCTAGTACATCCAAAGAATTCTAATAACTCAATAATAAAAAGACAAATAAAAAGGGAAAAAAGACTAGAACAAAAATTTCACAAACTAAGATATATAATGGCCAATAAGCACATGAAAGTGTTCAACATCATTAGTGATCAAGAAATTCAAATTAAAACCACAGTGAGGCTGGGTGCCTATGGCTCAAGTGGCTAAGGCACCAGCCACATACACCTAAGGTGGTGGGTTCGAATCCAGCCCGGCCTGCCAAAACAACGATGGCTGCAACTAAAAAATAGCCGGGTGTTGTGGCGGGTGCCTGTGGTCCCAACTGCTTGGTAGGCTGAGGCAGGAGACTTGCTTGAGCCTGGGAGTTGGAGGTTACTGTGAGTTGTGCACAGCACTCTACCCAGGGGTATAGCTTGAGGCTCTGTCTCAAAAAACAAACAAACAAAAAAAAACCCACAGTGAGTTATTACATCGATCAGAATGGCCAAAGTGAAAAAGACTACTAACACCAAATGCTGGTGAGAATACACAGCAATCAAAACTTATACAGCACTGCTGGAACAACAAATGGTAAAGCCACTTAGGAAAAGGGTCTGAGAGCTTGTAAGAGTAAACACATGTCTACTTAGCTTCTCTACTAAGATATTTACCTAAGATAAATGAAAACATATATACACAGAAAAAAACTTGTACAAGCATGTCCATAGAACTTTATTCATAATAACTAAACTAGCCAGATGTCCATCAATAAGAGGAGGAGTAAACAAACGACCATATATTCATACACTGGGCAAATCTCAAAAACACGAAGCTAAATGAAAGGAATGTTATTGAAAAAGTAGATGCTATGTTTATATGAAGTATGAGGACAGGTAAAACTGACAGTAGGAAAAACCCAGAATACTGACTGCCTCTTAGGGGTAGGGGGAGCAGAAGGGAGCTGAGGGAACAGGGAACTTTCTGGAATAATGGTGAACCTTGATAGGGTCTTAGTTTATAAGATGTAGGCATTTGTCTACATCTCACAGAATGTTTACTTAAGATTTACGCATTCCATTGTATGTAAATTTTACCTTACAAGGAAAAAAAAAAGCAAACACTGAACTCTACTTAGTAAAACCAGATCTATGTGTTCCTGGATCTCAAAGCCAAAGCTGCCAGTACCTGAGAAGTTATTTTTTCTTTTTTTTTGAGACGGAGCCTCAAGCTATCACCTGGGTAGAATGACATGGCATCACAGCTCATAGCAACCTCCAACTCCTGGGCTCAAGCGAGTCTCCTGCCTCTGCCTCCCAAGTAGCTGGGACCACAGGCGCCCACCACAATGCCCGGCCATTTTTTGGTTGCAGCCATCATTGTTGTTTGGAGGGTCTGGGCTGGGGATTCAAACCCGCCACCTTAGGTGTACATGGCTGGCGCCTTAGCCGATTGAGCCACAGGCACTGAGCCGAGAAGTTATTTTTTCTTAATTCATACTCTTGCACCTTTAGACCTTTCTCCAGGATTTCTTCTGCCTTGGCCCCTCTATGCAGGAGAGTGTAATCTTCTCATTTTTCCTAATGCCTAAAGGATCTGAAGTGTATCTAGCTTTGAAAATACGAGGGTCTGGCCTGTGAACTACTCTAATACCTTGGCTGTCTAGGTCAGTGTGTCTCTACCCCCGCCACTATGGAGGCAGAGGCTTCCAGGTGCAAAGTTTCAGCATGGAGTTCTTCTTTTCAACTTTATCTTGCCCCATGATGGGAAATAGGAAGAGAGATACCACCTGAATATAACAAATATTATCTTTTTGTCATTTAGTTTTAAATAATTTTTTTCTATTTTCTCCCCTAGAGACGGACGGGATCTTGCTCTGTTGCCCAGGCTGGAGTCCAGTGTCATCATTGTAGCCCCCTTCTAGGCTCAAGGGACCTCTCCCTCAGCCTCCTGAGTAGCTGGGACTACACAGCGCTGTATCTAGCTCTCAACTATTTTTTTTTTTTTTTATTGACGTTTTGAAGAGAAGCTCATCTTGACATTTTACTCCTAAATACTCCACTAAGCCCTCTAAATAAATAGGGATATGGGAAAAATGTCTTTTCTGGTCACAGAATAGAAGTGGAAGATTTTTTACATCAAATAAACTCCTGGAGGATCAAATGCTTAATGTAAAATATGACATAAAAAGTATTAGAAGACAACATTAGAAAATGTTTTTAGGAGAAATCTTTCTAGTATTCAGAAGCCTTACACAAAAAAACCAATACAGGGTGGTGCCTGTGCCTCAAAAGGGTAGGGTGCTGGTCCCATATGCCGGAGGTGGTGGGTTCAAATCCACTCCCGGCCAAAAAACTGCAAAAAAAAAAAAAAAAATCAATACACTTGAGTATTAAAAAAAAAAAATCAAGACTTTAGAACGGCAAAAAGAACTGTAAACAAGGTCAAAAAACAAATGAAAGTCAAGAAAAAATATTTACAACCAGGAGTAGTGCATCAAGCCTGTAATCCTAGCATTCTGGGAGGTTGAGGCTGGAGAATCGCTTGAGCTTAGGATTCCAGACTAGGAATAAGTCTCAGCTAAGTGAGACCCTGTCTCCACTAAAAACTGAAAACTTAGCTGGGTCTTGTGATGGGAGCCTGTAGTCCCAGCTATTTGGGAGGCTGAGGCAGGAGGACTGCTTGAGCCCAGGAGTTTGAGGTTGCTGTGAGCAGAGAAAGGCTAACAGCACAGTACTCCAGCTGAGGCAACAGAGTGAGACTGCCTAAAAAAAAAGAAAAAAAGTACAACCTGTAACAACTGGCTAATTTGCTTTAAATGAGTAAGAGATAAGTAACCCAACAGAAAAACAGGTAAAGGACAGATTTAGGCAAACAGCAAATGACCATACACACACACACACACACACACAAGAGATTAGTTTCAGATGATTTAAGAATTGTTAATAATTACAGCAAATGAATCTATTTTAAAATCTCAGATTAAAAATTTTTTTTTTTTGGAGACAGAGTTCACTCAGTTGCCCTGGGTAGACTTCCGTGGCATCATAGCTCACAGCAACCTCAAACTTTGGGAGCTCAAGCCATCCTCTTGCCTCAGCCTCCCAAGTAGCTGGGACTATAGGCGCCCACCACAATGCCCAGCTGGTTTTTCTATTTTCAGTAGAGATGGGGTCTTGCTCTTGCTCAGGCAGGTCTCGAACTCCTAAGCTCAAGCAATCCACCCACCTTGGCCTCCCAGAGTACTAGGGTAACAGGCATGAGCCATGATGACTGGCCATAATGCTTATTAGCATTGGTGGGCTGTGGGAAATAGTGCCCATTCTTGCTTGTTATTAGAACATAAACTGGTAATATCACTTTTAAAGGCAACTTGGCAATCAATGTCTATTAGTTTTAAAATACGGTTATCCTGTGGCTCAAAGGAATAGGGCGCTGGCCCCATAGGCCGGAGGTGGAGGGTTCAAACCCAGCCCTGGCTAAAAATTGCAAAAACAAACAAACAACACCCCCCCCCCCATCTGTTGGTCCTTTATTTCCAACTCTAAGAATCCATCTTATAGGGGTGTACTCAACAAGTGGGCAAAACAAAGATGTTCACCCAGCAATTCCACCCCTCTAGGTACCATATGCAGGGACAGTAACTTGTTAGGTTTCCTAGCAGCATTATTCACAATAGCCACAAAATGGCTATTTGGTAACAACCCAAATGTCCATCAAGTGATGAACAAAACATAGTATTATTCAGCAATAAAAAAAAAAATGAAAAACTGATGCATGCTGTAACATGGATAAACTATGAAAACACTATAAATGAAATTCAGGATTCCATTTATCTGAAAGGTCCACACTGGCAAATCAATAAGAGGCAGAAAGCAGATTAGCAATTGTGCAGGGAGGGCATGGGGGGAGGTAGATGGGAGGAAGCAGGGAGGGGCTCCTAACGGACTCAGGGTTTCTTTGAGGGGGTGATAAAAATGTTTTAAAATTAGATTATGATAGGTTGCATAATTTAGCAAATAAAGTAAAACCCACTGAATTGTATACTATAAAGAAGTAAATTTATTTTATAATATGTAAATTACATTTTAAAAAGTAGTTTTAATACACATCATGCAGCCAACTGCAGAAATTTAAATTTTGGCTAATAACACCTAATGCAAGAAGTATGTGAAGTAAGGTAGCAGAGGACTTCGTGTTTTGTTTGGTTTTGTTTTTTTGAGACAGAGTTTCACTATGTCACCCTTAGTAGAGTGCTGTGGCATCACAGCTCACAGTAACCTCCAACTCTTGGGCTTAAGCGATTCTCTTGCCTCAGCCTCCCAAGTAGCTGGGACTACAGGCGCCCGCCACAACGCCCAGCTTGGGTTTGAACCTGCTACCCTCAGTGTATGTGGCTGGTGCCATAACCACTGTGCTTCAGGCGCTGAGCCAGCAAGGACTTTGACATCAAGTTGTGCCACCTATGAGAACATGGGCAGATATAGGACAGAAACAAAGTGTCAGTGTAGATCACAAAGACTACATGTCAAAGGGTAGGCTTCAATGGTCTCTAAAACTACTAATAATGGTAAATACTGAGTTCTCTGGAGGAAATATCTGTAACTTTCATCAGATTACCAAAGAAGTCAGTAACCAGAAAAAGGATTAGCACTCTGGAAAAGGCAGAATCATTTGAAGACATTTTTGTCCATACTTAAAAAGCAGCAGTAACCACAATGCAAAAGGACTCAGTGCCAGGTATTTGGCATTTGGGACTAAGGCCGGCGCGCCGGGGGCAGGAGGGCCGCCCAGCGGCCGTGGAGGCAAGTCCCGGGCCTATGAGGCTCGGTGGAAGGCTGGAGTGCAGCGGAGCCGGGGCTTGGGCCGCAATATGGAAAATACGATAACTGTATTTTTTTTGCAGTTTTTAGTCCTTTTAGTCTTATGAACCAATTTGCCTACATTTGTTCAGAAATACACTTTTCCTAAAGAAATCTAGTTTTATATGTTGTTAGTGATTTCAATTGACTGCCATTTTTCTACTGCATTATTTCAAAAAGCTCTAACATTTTTATGTTGCACTTTACACTTGAAAGAACATTTAAACATACAAACATACATGGAATCCACATATCCAGAACAATCACTTTCCACTAAACTGAAGCATAGACCATTTAGCCTCTCATGAAAACAATGAATCAGGCTGGCTAAGTGAAAGACATTACAATCAAGGAAAAGCAAAAGAAACTAGGCTGCACTTATATAATTATTCAAGATGGCATGTTACCAGGACATGGTTGCCAGGAAGCACTCAGGCGACAGAAAGTTTGAACATAAACTTCAGTGACCTCTCATGTCTAAGGCTTTCCTTTCAAGACTCACTCTAGGTGGCTTCCACCAGTTTCTGCCAAATGTTCTTTTTAACATACTATCTAAAATTTAACTAAAGCCACTAATTACTTGATTTAAGAAAGATGTTATGTTGCTTCTGCTAGCACTGTTTATAGCTAGCAATGATAAAACTCCTTAAGTGGGAAGGTAAGAGTGAAGCCAATAAATAATCTACTTCCATAAGTGCCTCAAGCTCCAGGATTTAAGTTAGGGGCCCAAGGCTCCATCACACCAGATCCAGGCAGAGAAAGCTTAGTAGATATTCTCCTCTGTAGGATGCATTACTATAAATCTCACTGAAATTAATATTCCTCTCAGTGCCTGGTCTGTCAAATAGGAATAACGTGAAAAAGCTCCATTTCTTATACTTTAAAATGCAGATGACAGCCTGTAAAGTAAATGATGATTAGTTTCTTGGTTAGGCAAGAAGGTTGAAAAAGGTTGTTAGATGTCAATGGATGCATTTCTATAATCAATGTAGGTTCTAGTCATTTCTGCTGAGTTAAAGAATAGTCTGCTTGTGTTGGGTTTCAGAATTAAATGCTTTAAGAGGTATGTTTTTGGAGCTCAGAAAAAGCAAAGAAAATACACAATGTACAATTTGAAAAAGCCAACTTCTAAACTTTTGAGATATTTTACAAATAATAAATCCACATCCTTCATTTACTTTGCCTAACAGCACAGAATATTGTTGCAGTAATATTTTAGGGAAGAGAGACCACATAATTGTGATTTTTATGTCTTTAAAATAAGAAATCCACACACAAAGATAAAGAACAGTAAAAATACGGGGCATACATAAGAAATGGGCAAAGCATTACCTGGGAGTTCTTGTAAGTTCAAAGTTACAATAGTATAAAAAGAAAATACAGCAGAACTTCTATAGTTGACCACCTCCTTAAGGTGACCTAATTTTCATATACGTGTCAGTACAGTAGGCCTGGCTCCTTATGCAGACCACCTCCATATGCTGACCAGTTTGTTACAGTCCCTTGCGTGGTCAACTTACAGAGATTTTACCGTATCTTCCAATGCTGCTAGGCAAAGGGTTTTTGTTTTGTTTTGTTTTACTAAATAAATGAGAGAAGAATAAATAGTTGACAATCATGTTTTTCTCTAAAACCAGATCCGGCTCATTCTTTCTGTAGGAGCAACCATGGCTGATAGCAATGATCTGATTTTATGATGGATTATTCAGAGTTATGAGGGTATGACCTAATACTAAGTCTGAACTAAATATTGAAACAGGAAGTAACACATTTTTTTGCTGAGTCTACCTGCAGGAAGGTAGGAAACAATTTTGACATTTAGTAGTTAAGTTTTCTTTTTTTTTTTTGAGACAGAGCCTCAAGCTATTCCCCTAGGTAAAGTGCCATGGCATCACAGTTCACAGCAACCTCCAACTCCTGGGCTCAAGCGAGTCTCCTGCCTCCGCCTCCCAAGTAGCTGGGACCACAGGCGCCAGCCACAACGCCCGGCCATTTTTTGATTGCAGCCATTATTGTTGTTTGGTGGGCTGGGGCTGGATTCGAACCCGCCACCTTAGGTGTATATGGCTGGCGCCTTCGCTTGAGCCACAGGCGCCAAGCCAAAAGATATATTTTCTAGATCTTACTTGATAATATGAAACAAGTATGTTCAACAGGAAGGGCACATGGGGGTATAATTTTAAAAAGAAAAACTTTATTTTTATCTTTCTCTATCCTTTCAACCTGTGCAGTGGGAATGGATCTGTCATGTACCCAGTCAAAAACTAAGGCAGTTTCCTTGAGATTCAAGGGCTTCTGTGGCCCCCTTGGAAATAGAGTCCTATAATTACTGAGTCACAAAGAGTAAAACTTTTCCTTCTTTCAAGCTGGGAATAGGTGCCTCACTGCTTGCTTGAAAAAGGAGGAACATAGTCTTTCTCCTCTTCCACCTTATTACCAGAGTCATAGGGGGGTGGGAGGGGAGCACAAAGTTTCTTTCATGTGATGGTTTATGACTCCCTGGGTTTGGTAGATGTTTAAAACTGACTTTTTTGTTCTCATAGTTAACTTTTGTGGTTACCTCAGAGCCCACCACCATCCTTGTTCTCTGGTGGTTTCCCACCCATAATTTCCTGGGTCTAAGCAAAAGCACTCTATCCTGGCAGTTCTTGACTTGCTATTCCAACCCCTAGGAATCTTGTGGTCCACCTACACCTACTTGTATGAAGCCTGTTCATCTCTGCAGAGGCCCTGTAAGAGGGGATCTGAGCTTTGGTGGTGGTCGTTTTGCAATCTGTTACAGTATTACAGCAGGTGGTGCACTCCATGACCTAGGGGGTGCTGTTCACATCCTCCTCTGTAGATCTGTGGATTCATTTTGATAGTTTTCCAGCAGATGGCAGTAAAGTGTTTTTTCCAAACTAAATGTGACTATTTTCCAGTAGGTGGAAGGGAAGTATCTGGATTGAAGCAGGACTTTTTTTCTGATGGTGCTGCTGTGTTAGACTAGTGGCAGCTCTGAATGGCTCACAGCTGGTCCACAGGACGCTGTCATGCACTCCTTGTCCAAACAAACTTGGAAGTATGGGCCAATCCCAGTGCAGATTGAACATTCCTCTGCTCTGTTGCCAAACAGCCACCAGCCCTTAGGAGTCAAACCCAGGTCTATGCTCCTCTAACTGCAAAAGACACATCTCAAGCACTCTGAGTAGTTCCACTGAAGGCCCTTTTCATGTGGCTTGCGATAAAAGGCAAGCAGGCACCTGTAGTAAGAATTATAGAACCCCACCAGCAGTCTCCAGAGAAATCCTCCTCAAAATTTTTACTTGACCTTTTGTAACTAAATAACTATAAGTGTTTAGAGTTATATATCTGCTTTTGTCTAAATCATCACTCCTAGAATGAGTCTCTCTCAGAACTCAGGTTAGTGAGTTTTTTGAGGGGAATGGGGCCATTCAGTTTTGTTATAGTATCTTGATTCTTCAACAATAGTTCTCAACTGGATGATTTGGGGGGCAATGTGTGGAGAATTTAGTTCGGTTGTCAAAACTGGAAAGATGCTACTGGCTAGTGGATAGAGGTCAAGGATGCTGCTAAACATCCTACACTGCTCAGGATAGTCCCCCACAACAAAGAACATCTTATAACAAATAGAATTCATTGTTACTTGTTACTCTATTACTCACATTCCTCTGGAGGGGAGTCCATGCCAGGAAAACTATTACATGAGGCAAGTTTTTAAGTCATTTCTTTGCCAAATGACTTTTTTTTTTCTTTTTGAGACAGAGTCTCTAACTATCACCCTGGGTAGAGTGCCATGTCATCACAGCTCCTAGCAACCTCAAACTCTCAGGCTCAAGTGATTCTCCTGCCTCAGTCTCCCAAGTAGCTGGGACTATACGCACCGCCACAACACCCGGCTATCTTTTTTTGTTGCAGTTGTCACTATTGTTTTAGCTGGCCCAGGCCAGGTTCGAACCCACCAGTCTTGGTGTATGTGGCTGACACCCCACCACTGAGCTACGGGTGCTGCCCTGCAAAATGACTTTTAAGACAGGAAATATCTAACTTATCTGAACAGAGGCTTTATGCCCCTCAAAAGAAAGGTCATGAGTCATATTACGTTAGAAAGAATATATATTTGTTGCAACCTAGACCCACGTTCTAGATGCCAGGGAGGACATCAGCATATCTGCCTCCTCAAGGTTACCCATGTCACTGAGATGAAACTTGAAGTCAGGAAGTAGTTCTGTCTCCTTACAGATGACTAATAAGGTCCTCATTATTCACAGATATTCACAGAGAATGCCACAGCTATTTTTCCTTTATATTCATTTGATTGAATTTAGCAGAATGTTGAGCCCATCTCTTGTGCCATCTACAAGGAAATTTTCATTAACCAAGTGTCCTCTTTACCCTAAGTGATCTCCTCCCTGACCAAGGCTATTTGAGTACTAGGATGTGGATTAACTTTAAGGCTGCCATGATCTCTTTAAATACAATGTTAAGAAGAAACTAGAGCCATAGTAGCCAGTAAGAGCCAAAAAGATATATGCTATCCTCATCAATTCCAACACTTAAAAGATAAAATAGATACAACAAACATTTAATATTTACTGATATTGAGCTTGGAATAACTCAAACCTGCATTTGCATTTGAATAACCTATTAATTACTAGCCTTGACTCTGGTCAAGCTACTTAACCTAATTATACCTTAGATTCCCTATTAATAAAATTGGAAAACCAATATTTAACTGAATTTTATCCAAAAAAGTGCTTTGTAAGCAAAATACTATAATTTTTTTCATTCCCCTTTTCTATGCTGTTTTTAAAGGCCTAAAGAAGAATCTGAAGGCTTGGTGCCTATAGTTCAGCAGCTAGGGCGCCAGCCACATGGACCGGGTCTGTCAGGTTCGAATCCAGCCTGGGTCTGCCAAACAACAATGACAACTACAAAAACAAAAATAGCCAGGCACTTGTACACCCAGCTAAGTGGGAGGCTGAGGCAAGAGAATCACTTAAGCCCAAGAGTTAGAGGTTGCTGTGAGCTGTGACGCCATGGCACTCTACCAAGGGCAACAGAGTGAAACTCTGTCTCCAAAAAAAAAAAAAAAAAGTCCAGGTATGGTGGCTCATGCTGTTAATCCTAGCACTTGCGAGGCTGAGGTGGGTGGATAGCTTGAGCTCACAAGTTCAATACCAGCCTGAGCAAGATCAAGACCCCATCTCTACTAAAAACAGAAAAACTGAGGCAAGAGCCTTGCTTGAGCCCGAGTTGGAGATTGCTGTGGGCTATGGTGCCATGGCATTCTCTCCAGGGTGACAACTTGAGACTCTGTCTCAAAAAATAAAAAAAAGAATCTGGAAATGCCTTGATTCCATATCTGGATTTTTATTGATAGGGATGAGGTCCTATGGAAACTTTTCCTGGCAGAAATTGCCAAATACTTGTCTATTTGTTTTTTTTTTTTTTTTTGAGATGGAGCCTCAAGCTATCCCCCTGGGTAGAGTACCATGGCATCACAGCTCATAGCAACCTCCAACTCCTGGGCTCAAGCGAGTCTCCTGCCTCCACCTCCCAAGTAGCTGGGACCACAGGTGCCTGCCACAACGCCTGGCCATTTTTTGGTTGCAGCCATCATTGTTGTTTGGCGGGCCTGGGCTGGGGATTCGAACCTGCCACCTTAGGTGTATGTGGCTGGCGCCTTAGCCGATTGAGCCACAGGTGCCAAACCCAAGCACCAGCATTCTAATGAACTTTGAGACAATGCTGGTGCTGCTTGTCCTCTGACTACACTGCATAGCAAGAATTAAATCCAACCAGGGGCTCAGATTCTTAATCCTATCATAAACAGCTAGATTAAGATTTCTCCAAGTTTATAAACCTCAGACAATAATTCTATATATTTTAATGTGTCACTTAATTTAAAGTACTTCAAGTTTTGAAACTATTTTCTTCTAAACTCATAGTAGCCAGACTAAAATCTAGACAGTAAACAAGTGATGCTGGTTGAATATGGGCCAGGGTTATGGTCTTAGAAAGTAAGCACTAGGGTTATAGTCAAAAACAAGGTCTAGATATTTTACCTGTCTTCCCCAAGACAGCCTTCTTGCTCCCTCACTTTGAACCATGGGCAAAAAAGTGGTTCACTCTGTGCCATGGGGAGGCAACAGAGTGAATAGGACTGTGCTTGGTATGATGGATTCCCATGATATTCAGGCTGTGGATTTCATCTACATTTGGAGGCTGTGGAATCTTTCTCAGAGGACCTGTCCAGGAAGGCAGTACTGGAGAACTACAGCAGTCTGATCTCACTGGATGATGATGGCTTCTCTGACAACTTAAAATCTGACCCACAGAGCAGCCTAAACCCTTCATGCAGAAAAACCAATCGACAGAGTAGGTTCCAAGTGACTTTTTGCCTTAGAGTTCGACTTGCAAACAAAGACTTGTTTTTTCATGTTGTCCCAGTTTGGGTTTTTTTTTTCTTTTGTACATTTGAGAGCAGATAGGGATGTGTCTATGTGTGTACTGTACTTCAAGTCTTTCTCTCCAGACTAAATTCTCTTCTCAGGTAATCTAGATTCAAATGAGATTTTTGTCCACCCAGCAAGGAGTAGAATCAGTGTCTGCCTTGCTCAGCTGAGGCTCCCTTACTGAGGCTTCTCTTACTCATTCCCCTTTCCAGTGCTCAGAGGTCTCTCTCTCTCTTATTGAGACAGAGACTCAGGCTGTCGTCCTGGGTAGAGTGGCATGGCATCAGAGCTCACAGCAGCCTCCAACTCCTGTGCTTAAGTGCCTCAGCCTCCCAAGTAGCTAGGACTACAGGTGCATGCCACAACGTCCGGCTATTTTTTGGTTATAGTTGTCATTGTTGTTTGGCAGGCCTGGGCTAGATTAGAACCTGCCAGCTCTGGTGTATGTGGCTAGCACCTTAGCCACTTGAACTACAGGTACTAAGCTGCTCAGAGGTCTCTTATGCTACATGACTCTTCTTCGCTACCCAGCTTAGCTCCGAGTTCTGAAATAGTATCTTGAGCCTATAACCTACAGTCACCTTCCTGTCTTTCCCTATGAGCAGAAATCCCACTTTCCAGACCAAAACTCCTCACCCAGCTGGAGATGTCCAGGAGGAGCCACACCATCTGCAGGTCCTGCGCAGGTGAGGGGAGCTCAGTGCAGATGACACAGCACTCAGCAGCTCCAGAAGGGGGAGACAGTGAGGTGTGAGGAGGAAGCTGCTCTCCTGGCTTCTAGGCTGCTGTTGAGACTGTTTGGCCCTTTGTCTTCATCTGCTCAGGCTGCCATAAGAAAGTACTATAGAATTTTAAACAATAGAAACTTTTTTCCTCCCATTTCTTGAGGCAGGAAGTTTGAAATCAGCATGACTGGGTTCTGGTGAGGGTCCTCTTCCAGATGGCTGTCTTCTTGCTGTGTCCTCACATGGTGGAGAGAGAGGTGCCAAGCTTCTGAGGTCCTCTTATAAGGACGCTATTCCATGCCATGATGAGGGGCCTACGCTCATAACCTCATCTACACTGAATTACCTCCAGGAAGCCCCATCTTCAATTACCATCGCATTGGGGGTTAGGCTTCTATATATGAAAGTTAGGGCACTGCAATTCAGTTCATAATACCTTTCTTCCCTTCCAGAATTTCATCTTTACCTAAGAGAGTGAGGGTATACCTTGTCTCCTCCACCAACAAACTGCCCTCTTTCTCACCGGGCTCACCTTCTCTATCTTACATAATCTACCTCTGTTCATGTGAACCCTATGTGCCCGAAGCTGCTCAAGAAACTGTGTGTTGAATGTTAGAGGCATCTGATCAATACTTTTTTTCTGTCCCACCTGTGTTCTTGCATTCTGATGGACCAGGTTTGGTGTAGTACAATTGATCTGGAGCAAGTTACTTGCCTTCTCATAGTTGTTCAAGATCATGGTTTTTCCCATGTGTGAAATATAAAAGAGCAAAACTTCACTATTGTGACCTGTTAGGAGATAAGACATCCCACGTTCTACGTGTTATCATGGCTTTAACCCCAGCTTAGCTTTAAAGAGTCTGTTGTATTATAAGGAAATTAGGAGAAGAAAAAGAGAAATATTTATCTTTACTATTTCTAATGCTCTTTATCGCTTTCTGTAGATAGGAATTTCCTTTCAGTATTAATTTCCTCTTGCTTTCAGAACAGCTTTCTGTATTTTTTATAGTGCAAGTTTGATAGCAATGAATTCTGTGTTGGTTTATCTGGAAATGTGTTAATTTTGCCTTCATTTCTGAAGATTATTGTTATTGGGTATTGAGTTAAGTAGACAGATTTTCCTTAAGTACTTTAAAAGATGCATTTCCATTTTATTTTGGCCTCTATTGTTATTTTTTCTTCTTTCTTTCCTTTTGTTTGACTTGGGATCTTGCTCTGTCACTCAGGCTGGAGTGCAGTGGTGTGAGTGCAGTCATGGCTTACTTTAGCCTTGAACTCCTGAGCTCAAGTGATTCTCCTGCCCTTAGCCTCTCAAGGCAGGCACGTGCCACTATATCTGGTTAGTTTTCTTCATTTTTATAGAGACAGGGTCTTGTTATGTTGCCCAGGCTTGCCTCTACTCTCTCTGATGTGAAATCAGCTTCAATTTATACCACTGTTCCATGTATATAACTCTTCTTTGTCCTCTGGCTGTTCTGTTTTTTTTTTTTTGAGAGACAGAGTCTCACTTTATTGCCCCCAGTAGAGTGCCATGGCAGCGTCACACAGCTCACAGCACCCTCCAATTCCTGGGCTTAGGTGATTCTCTTGCCTCAGCCTCCCAAGTAGCTGGGACTTTAGGCACCCGCCACAATGCCTGGCAATTTTTTTGTTGTGGTTTGGCCGGAGCTGGGTTTGAACCCGCTACCCTCAGTATATGGGGCTGGCGCCCTACCCACTGAGCCACAGGTGCTGCCCTGTTCTGGGGGTTTTGCTTTGTTTTTGGTTTTCAGCAGCTTGATATCGATGTGTCTAAATGGTTTGTTGTTTAGTATTTACCCAACTTGATGTTTGTTGAAATTCTATAATCTGTAAACCAATGTTTTTTTTTTTTTTTTTTGAGACGGCGCCTCAAGCTATCCCCCTGGGTAGAGTGCCATGGCATCACAGCTCATAGCAACCTCCAACTCCTGGGCTCAAGCGAGTCTCCTGCCTCCGCCTCCCAAGCAGCTGGGACCACAGGTGCCCGCCACAACGCCCGGCCATTTTT
>CAUYQV010029160.1:0-32867 GCA_963574575.1 Galagoides demidoff | reverse complement strand
TGAACCTGCTACCTCCGGCATATGGGGCCGGTGCCCTACTGCTTTGAGTCACAGGCACCACCCCTCAGTTATGAATTTTATTTCTGTGGTTTTTCAATACGCCTTATTTTTACAATAAAATACTTTCTTAAAGTCGTAAAATTATTTTAAGTCCTTTTATACATATCTAACTTCTATTTTTAAAAAAAGAAAAAGAACCTTCATATAACAGCTTAAGCAAAGTCAAGATTTTGTCCTTTTCACATAACAAAAAGTCTAGGGGTCGGCGGTCCAGGCCTGAACACATGTTGGTTCCAGTATGTCTTCAGGGATGGCATGGAAATGATTATGTAGCCTATAATATATAGGAGTTTCTCTAGAAGGAGTTTTCCCTTACTAGACTGTGAGCTTCAAAAAGTACCATGTCTTCTTATTCTTCATGTCCTCTGTTTCTGGCATACTGCCTTAGGCACAAAAGGCATCAATGTTTATTGAATGAATGAATGAATGAATGCTCTAGCCATGAAGAAATGGCATTCATACCTTGAAGATTTTTCTGCATTTGAAGATCAAATCATGTTTTAATCTCTTTGTAAATGACTCTTTGTCATTTTACTCTCTAGTAGTTCAGCTTTATTATCTATTGCTTGTAGATTCTAAATTTGCTTTTTCAGGAAAAGAATAGGGAAGATAAAGGAAGGAAGCAGAATGAATAGCTACAGTGCTGTGTGCAGAGTTGTGGTTTCAAAGCATGTGGTAGTAATAACTCTATCTAAAGACATTCTCTGATCATCAGTCATTGTGGTTGGACATTGTCAAAGACCAATATTAGACCATTATCAGAGTTCACTACCTGGGTTGGGGGTAGGGTAGTGGTGGTGGATTTTACAAAGCACAGACAGGAAGCAGATAAGACTGTAAACTTTTGTTGTAGCCTTGACTAGTTTTCCTGCAAAAGATCTAAATGTAAGGATAGTATTTCCTCTGTTGTTCTCTCTAAGAATTGTTATGGTAATGATTTTGTTTTTCACAGTTTAAAAGGTCTCTTGGTAATTGCCTGAAATAATTATGTGAACTTCTGCCATTCCACACTTCATTCTACATAATTTCTCTTATTTACCATCTTTTTTGTTTGTCTTTTTTCTTTCTGCCGCATCAGTAAATTATTTTTATTTACCTAAAGATTTGTGTTTTTAAGTATGGTAAATGATGGTTTTTTTTTTTTTCTTTTTGCAGTTTTTGGCTGGGGTGGGGTTTGAACCCACCACCTCTGGCATACAGGGCCGGCGCCCTACTCCTTTGAGCCACAGGCGCTGCCTGTAAATGATAGTTTTTTTAATGTTAATAAGGGATTGGTTTTTTATAGCCCCTCTGATATTTTAATCTAATCTATACCTGTTTCAATTGGGCATCCTTGACCCCATATAATCTTGTAAAATTCTCTGATGTCTTTTGTAAAATTCTCTTGATGTCTTTTGTCATATTTGTTCACTTGTGTTTTGGATTCTAATCAGCATACTTGTTTTAGAACACTTACTCCCCAGTTTTCACAGTAAACTCTTTAATAGACATTATTAAAGTTAGTTGTATGGTCCTGGGCCTTTTGCTATTATCACTCAGTTCCCATATTAGACCCTATTAATCTCGTGCTGTCTGTGTTTATACCTTTTCATGTGCGTACTTTCTTTTTGCTTGTCCATATTGAGTCACTTTTTGTTTAGACATCAATGGGTCAATATTTGTCCATTAATATTCTCTGACATTAAATGTGGATTTTTAAAGTTGTCATATAGATAAGGAATTATTTTTCAGTTTATCTTAAAAAGATTAATTTTGTAGGTAATCTTTAAATGTCAACTGTAGCTGTTCCTCACTATTCAGAAAGTTAGTTCTGTTTTTAAATGTTATAATGAGGGTGGTGCCTGTGGCTCAAAAGAGTAGGGCGCTGGCCCTATATGCCAGAGGTGGCGGGTTCAAACCCAGCCCTGGCCAAAAAAATGCAAAAAAAAGAAAAAAGAAGGGTGGTGCCTGTGGCTCAAAGGAGTAGGGTGCTAGCCCCATATGCCAGAGGTGGTGGGTTCAAACCCAACCCTGGCCAAAAACTGTGTATAAAAAAAAAAAAAGAAAATGTTATAATGGAAAACTTTTCCTATTCTCACTTTTGTTTCCCCCTGGAAAAACTTCTGTCTATAATACTACGTAATTGTACTGCTACGAACTTTCGTAGGAACATTAAAAGTAATTCATATCCCTAAAAACAGAAAGATGAAAATATTCAAGAGGTAAGAATGAAAGCTTAGGATGTGCAAAATTGTTTTCCTTAGAAAGAAAATGTTGGCTTGGCGCCTGTGGCTCAAGTGGCTAAGGCGCCAGCCACATACACCTGAGGTGGTGGGTTCGAATCCAGCCCAGGCCCGCCAAAACAGCAATGATGGCTGCAAAAAATAGCCGGGCGTTGTGGCGGGTGCCTGTGGTCCCAGCTACTTGGGAGGCTGAGGCAGGAGATTCGCTTGAGCTCAGGAGTTGGAGATTGCTGTGAGCTGTGATGCCACAGCACTCTACCCAGTGAGATAGCTTGAGGCTCTGTCTCAAAAAGAAAGTAGAAAGAAAATGTTGATTTGTAAATTCATGAACCGCCCAATTTGTGTCAATTGTAGAATGATTTTTGTCTTTAACTTTGAATGAGCAGAATCTAGTGCCTAGAGCCAGGTTCCTGTGTTTTCTTTGCTTCTTCATATAGCTCTATTACTTATTTTAGTCTTATTCTAACTTATAATGGGAAAAAAATTTTTTTCTCAATATATGATTTTAAAGAAAACCTGCTTATTTTTCTTTTGTTAATCTGTCTTTTGTTACAGGGATCTATCCCAACTACAAACATATAAGGGTTAAAAAAATTTAAAGAAAATATATTTTCTCACCTATAATTTTTAGAAGATAGTTTGCAAATTTGAATACATAAGAATTTAGACTATTACTATGAATAGCATGGCACCCCAGGTGAAAAAGGAGGAAATAGGAAATTTGGCGTTTTACTACAACTGTATCTATGATATATTATTTTTTGATAGTTTGAATGTTATCTGTGTTCTTTGAGGATTTGAAACATATTAAATCTTTGTGCTAGTCCCTTCTGGAGCACTTTAGTAAAGAAAATGCTTACCATGCAAACTCTACTTCAGAAACCTAAAGATCTCTAAAGACTGTTCCAATTTAATTACTTATAAGAAATAGCACAGGAATTTCTAATAATGTCGCCATTTTGCCCACTTACTTATATGATGGCAGACGTATTATTTTTCATCAGCTATTTACAAAACTGTTATCATGTGCCACGTCCTGAGCTAGTCTTTGGGATATAAAGATGAATTAAATTACAACCCTATCTCAGATGTACTTTTAGCCTAGTGGAGACACAGTTATGATTTTTAAATTACAATGCAATAGAATTAGCACAATAATAGAGATACCAAGAGCAAACTCTTACTAGCCACCAAGGTAGAAGAAGGACATTCCAGAAGGAAAAGCATGTGCAGAGTACAAGAAGTCAAAAGGCCTTCAAGGAATAGTAAGATGTTTGGTGAAGCCTGAGAACAGGACTGTAGGGAACAGTCAGAATGTTATTAGGAAATCGACTGCTTTCTATTTCAAAATTAAAGATTTAATATTTATGCGAGTTCTGTAAAGGAACCATTGTAAAAATACCATAGACTGACATCATTGGCCAATTATTTCCTTGTTGACTAACATACTGTGCTTGCTAGAATCACATGTAAACAAAATATATAGTTACTACATGGTTTGAGGACAGTTCAAAAAGATCCTGATTCACAGCTGTCCTCCTCGTTGTCCTTTTATGGGACTTAAATGCCATTATTAAATCGCTCTATGTTTGTACTGAGTTATCCTTTATTCAGTGCCAATGCCCTGAGGCAAGATAGCCAGTAAGTGTTCTTCATTGTTAGGACATTCTCTTGTCTGAAATTTCACTTTGCTCTTTCAGCATCTTAGAGGTTAATACTTTTATAAAATACGGCTATTTAGACATTTACGTGTCCCGTTCTCCAACGGTAGCAGGATAAAGAACACTCTTTTCAGTCTTCTGTAGCACTTCGCACTTATCTCTATTCTATTGTGGTTTAGTTACTATTTACCAATCTGCCATCTTCACTGAATTGTAAGCTCCTTAGAGCCTGCCTCAGACTTCTTTATGTCCATCTCTAGGAGTTAATGGTTTTTGATATATCTCAGTAATTCCATAATGATTTAATAGTAGAGGAAGGAAGGAAAGAGGGAAAAGAAAGAAAGAATTTTTAATTAAAAAATGGTTTCTACCAGGACAATTCCCATCTGTTTGTTTTTGGCATAATTCTCCTATTACTTTAGACTATCTTGCCCAAACATTGTTTACTCCCAAGGTTTCTCTTGCTTCCTGATTCTTAAATTTAAATTGAAAGTAGATACTGACTTGGTCAATGACACAAAGTAGATATCTGGGCCATTTGGGGTTGGAATAATCTGATATGATTACCCTTCTAAACCCAGAAAACCAATTAGAATATTCAAGAAGGAAGGGTATGCTATACATTTTTATACAGTTTTGATCAAGTTGGTCTTTAAAGGATTGCTGTTTACTTCTTTCAATCGCCCAATTCTCTGCATTTCTGAACTACCTTTTTACTAAGATTCGCCATATCAGGCCAGGCACAGTGGCTCATGCCTATAATCCTAGCACTTTGGGAGGCTGACAGGGGAGGATTACTTGGAGCCAAGAATTTGAGAGAAGCCTGAACAACATGGCAAGACCCTATCTCTAAAAATAATTGAAGGGAAAAAAAAAAAGATTTGCCGTATCTAACATGTTTAGAAATAATGCTGAATTTGTAACAAATAGGAAACACTGCCTGTCAATGATAAGTATGTAATTTTATATAAAATTTAGTTAATCCATGAAGGTAGAGATATTGTCTTTATTTACTGCTATATTCTAGTGCCTGGAGCATAGTAGATGCTCAATAAATATTGGTTGGAGGAATGAGAAATTTCTTTTTTCATGACTAGTATTATGCCATCACTAGTATTATATTGTTCTTTCCTTGTAGAGTGACTAAAAAGAACTATAATAAATTATGTAAGACTTTCTGAAATACATCCTGTCTCAAAACATGACCTTTAATTTCCTCAATTTACCCATTTGAAAGCTGATACATTGTGTTCTATTTGTGTAGCATAGCATGTCATTATTCAAAGAAGGGGAGGATTCTGGAGAAAGTTTTTTTTTTTTCTTTCCCCCAAACAGGAAACATACGTATTGGTTAATGTTTGATGTAATGAATTTTAGAACTCCAGCCTACCAAGAAGATTCAGATCAGGAAGTAATTTTTCAGAATGTTTTACTCTTTGAGTAATCAACAGGATGTGTATGTGCCATTGTAGTGAAATCAGTAGTAATTATCACTGGAATGTTTGTTTTTCATATTTTCTCCTGTGCTGTTATTGTGCAGCTTTGAGTGGATAGTGGGCTATAGAATATGAGGAAACAGGGGCGGCACCTGTGGCTCAAAGGAGTAGGGCGCCAGCCCCATATGCCGGAGGTGGTGGGTTCAAACCCAGCCCCGGCCAAAAAAAAAGAATATGAGGACACAATTTCAGGTTATATGGAAAACTGATTTTTGACTTAAGAAATTAAAAAAAAATCAAATTTCTTTTTTTTTAGGACACTATTAAAATTTTCTTTAACTATTTCTTTAGAGAAGGGATTACCACACTTCTAGTTAATGAAGAGAAACATTTTTACAGTAGCCTTTTATTTTTAATACCTATTGTGCCATGTATTCATAGGGAATGGGTTCTGGAAGCTCAGGTTCCCCCATTGATTCTCACAAAGTAGGCTTCTCTGGGTGGAGCAGGCTGGCACTTCAGTTGAACCCAGATACCTTTCTCTTTGGCTTCCTTCCTTTTCTGATCATTTTCCTTGACGCAATTCAGGAAGCCATCTCGCTCTTAGAGTGCTTAATATACTCCAGCAGTTCTCAACTGTATTAGAGGAGCTGTATTAAAGGGCCATGGCATTAGGAAGGTGGAGTTACTCAATATGAACTTTAATCCTCTTTGGGAGAATCTTGCCCTTAACTTGTTTGTTTACAATACTGCCAACAGCACGCTGGGTAACATTGTAGACGCTTCCAGTTTTGCCATGGTAACATTTGTGTGGCATGCCTTTTTGAACAACACCCATTCCCTTGATGTCTACAGTATCACCTTTCTTGTAGATTCTCATATATGTGGCCAAAGGAACAACTCCATGTTTTCTAAAAGGCCTAGAGAACATATATCAGATTGCCTCTCTTTTTTCCCTTTGTGTTCGTCATTTTGGTGAATTACTGGAAGATGGATGTCTCTGGCTGAAAGGCAGAAATTGAATTTCTAAATAACTAAAAATCAGTTTTCTGAGAACACAACAACAAACATTGCTACTTAGAAATAAAAACTGTTATTTTAAAATATTTGAGATTATTAATTATGTAAAACTTAAAGCATGTGACATTTAAGAATACAGAACAGAAGTAATACCTCAATTAGGCCTTGATGAATTGTTCAGTATTATACTATTTAGTTTTCTGAAAAATGAAAGAAAAACCCTTTAATCACTAGAATATTGACCCTAACTCATTTCTAAATTAAGAGACGTGTATCCTTTCTTTTATAAGTAAAAAGACAAACTGATGTTTTTACTGATTGGGAGAATCTCTAACAACTACAAACCTTTCTTCTTCACACTTTGTCTAATACTAAATGATGCTAACAATGAATTTTTTTTTTTTTTTTGGAGACAGGAGCCTCAAGCTGTCCCCCCTGGGTAGAGTGCTGTGGCATCACAGTTCACAGCAACCTCCAACTCCTGGGCTCAAGCGAGTCTCCTCCCTCAGCCTGCCAAGTAGCTGGGACCACAGGCGCCCGCGACAACGCCTTGCTATATTTTTTGGTTGCAGCCGTCATTGTTGTTTGGCGGGCGTGGGCTGGATTCGAATCCGCTACCTTGGGTGTGCGTGGCTGGCGCCTTAGCCACTTGAGCCATAGGCACCGAGCCGAATTTTGTTTTCTAATGAACTACTTAAGAACGGGTTCTTATTTTGTGGGATAGGGCAGAGAGTTCAGATAAGAGCAGAGAGAAACAAGCTCTTGCCCAGAATCTGCATGAAAAAAATGGCATATAAAGTCTTTGTGAACTTACCCTTGGCAGAGTTACTTGTAGATCTGTTAATGCCTTTTGCTCCCTTAATTCTCTGTTTCTTCTTACATGATCTTTTGTCAGCTTCGAGTTGCTATGCTTTTGTTTTCCTCTCTCCTTAATTAATGCTTACCCATAAAAATTAACCTCAGAGGTCAATCCCTTTAGGGAGCTCCCACCCCCACTGGACCCAGTATAATAACAAGGAGATTACACTTAAAAGATGGAATTGGGGGCAATAGGATCAATGGCAGAGTGATACATGTTAACTGGTCATCATCAGCTTTGAAGACAGAGGGTGGCTGGAAGCCAAGGAATATGAGAAGTCACTAGAAGCTGGAAAACTCATACATAGGACTTCTGACCCTCTAGAATTTATAAGATAATGAATTTATTTTGTCTTCAGACAATATTGTAGTAGTTTGTTATAGTACCCATAAGAAACTAGTATATCCACAGACTTTAAAAATGTAACTTATTTTTAAATAGTTTATTCACACAAGAAACTACTAAATTAATACAGAGAATTCCCATGTATACATTACTCATCTTTCCCCAGCAATATTTTACATAGTCACAGTATACTATAAAGACCGGGCATTGACATTGGTGTAATACTTTTAACTCAAGGAGCCAGTGACACTTCTATGAGTGTGCCTCTTGTATAGTTTTGACTTCTGGAAGCATATTAATGTCTTATATGTAATGGAAACCGAAATGAGATCAATTAGGATGGGAAGAAAAGAACAAGAATGTCTAAAACTAAAAGCTCATGGAAACCAGCTTCATTATCATTCAAATAAATAACATAACCACACCAAAGGGGAAAAAACTAATCAAGTAACTTAGCTATGCAGGATTTGACTACGTAACCTCAGCTTGGGACAGATTTAGGAAGAGAACTGCAAATAAATAGTGAACGCCACTATAGTTGGTTTGGTTTTTTGAGTTGGAATGGATGAAACAATTCTAAAGATATTTTGTATATAATATAGGATTTGGCAAATGAATAAATGTGACGTTATTAGGATTCAGGGTTCTCAATGGATGAAGGGACATACAAACGTGAATTGGAATAGTAGGGTATGATATCATGTGGGGACAAATGGAATTGAAAGTAATGGTATAGATTCAGATTTCTTAAATAATGTATATGTCTATATGCATGTATTAATATATGCACTCATAAATGTATAAGTATGTATATATGTACATGCATATATTTTCTAGCTCTGTCTAAAGGGGAAAATGGCCTAGAAGCAAAGACACCCCCATATACCTAGATGCTTGGATATAGTAGCTAACATACACCCTCCCACCTTGGTCTTTAATATAATTTTTCACCAAAAGGAACCAAGGCTCTTAAGAGAAATGGCTTATTTAGGGCTAGACAAAGTCGGTACAGTATGAGCCTGGAAAAAAAAAAAAAGTTCATTCTCAAGGACACAGGAACTAAGTGGGTTTTTCTTGGGGGGGTGGGTTATTTGTTTGTTTGTTTGAGACAGAGTTTCACTTTGTCACCCTCAATAGAGTGCCCTGGTGTCATAGCTGACTGCAACCTCAAACTCTTAAGCTTAAGTGATTCTCTTGCCTCAGCCTCCCGAGTAGGTGGGACTATAGACACCTACCACAACATCTGGCTATTTTTAAAGATGGGGTCTCAACTCTTGCTCAGGCTGGTCTCAAACTCCTGAGCTCAGGCAATCTACCACGCCCAGCCTGGGAACTACATTAAAGAGGCTTCCATTGTATAAATCAGGTTTAACACCAAAATAATTAAGAGCAGTAATGATTTAAAGGACTATTAAAAAAAAAAAACGGAACCCATGAGTTCACACTGATAATGAATAAGTAAGTAAATGGGAGAGAAAGGAGGTCTCTACTTAGCGCAGATTGCTATGTGCTGACTGGTGAATGTGGAGGGAGTGCTGGATTTAGAAAATCATTCTATGATCATCATAGTAGAGACCTGTCCGGGCAAGAATCAATAGGTGCTAACTCTAGGCAGACATTTTGGGGATGAGCAGTATGTTTACATGCCCTTTAAATGTCCTGCTCACATTGCTTTTTAGTTGTAAGGAGAAATATTCAATATACACTGGAGAAATTGTACAAAATTTGGGAGAACAAAATTTCACCAAGGACAGTACTTCTGCTTATGGAAGTGTGAAGAATTTAGTAAATCCTTTCCCCAAAGACCCAGTATAAAATTAGCCAAAATTGTTGAATAAAACTATTTCAGAACTCTGGAAATTGTTCAAAAGCCAACAACAAACTTAGAAGCATTTATTCATGCTAGAACTTTGGGTCAGTACAGGAGTATGCAGCAAGCATTCATGTATGGTGATTGTTCCCCTCTCCCTCACTTCCCAGCTCTATCAAGGAGAATGGTAGTTTTAGCAAAGCAGGACTGGCTACAAAACCAACTGCTTTGCTCCCAGATGATGTAGGATTTATTTGCGTTTGGGGCTAAAACCCGTGACATCATTGTCATTAATATTGAATCCAGGCTGGTGTTGTGGCTCATACCTGTAATCTGTAATCTGGGAGGCTAAGGCAGGTAGATTGTTCAAGCTTAGGAGTTCGAGTCCAGCCTGAGCAAGAGCGAGACCTGTCTCTAAACAAAATAGTCGAGCATCATGACATGCGTCTGTAATCCCAACTACTCAGGAGGCTAAGGCAAGAGGATTGTGTGAGCCCAAGAGTTGAAGGTTGCTGTGAGCTATGACTCCATAGCACTCTACCCAAGGCAATAGAGTGAGACTCTGTCTCAAAAATAAATGAATAAGGGGTGGCACCTATGGCTCAAAGGAGTGGGGCACCAGCCCCATATACCAGAGGTGGTGGGTTCAAACCCAGCCCCAGCCAAAAACTGCAAAAAAAGAAAAAAAGAGAGAGACTATGGTCTCCTAAAAATAAAAAAAATAAATGAATAAATATCTCAGTAGGAGATAAAAGGAGAAAAACTTCAAATCTGTTTTTCTGAATTAAAATTATACTTGGGGCTCATGGCAAATCAGCCAGAAATTTAACAGGGAACTTCTGGAAAGGAGAGAGTCATGGAAGGGCTAGACAAGGTCCCTACCGCCCTTGACTACCTGGGAAACTATGCACATGTGCAGGAAGACACAAGAGGGCTCACCAGAATATCTGGCTAAACAATGAATGTGCTTCAATCCATACAAAGACTGATGAGCAGAGCATGGAAGCTTTACTGTCAAGGTACCTGAGATGTTGGTGTCATGCTTTTGGTCTTCCAAAAGTGTAAACCAGAAGTGTAAGAAATACATTTCTGTTCCTTATCAGTCACCACTCTGTGATACAGTTATAGCAACATAAAAAAGACTTAAGACATCAAAGGTGCTAAAACCATTCAGTGGGGGAAAAAGAGTCTCTTTAGCAAATAGTGGTGGAAAAATTGGATATACCATGTAAAAGAATGAGGTTGGACCTTTATCTTATACTATTCACATAAGTTAACTCAAAATGAATTAACCATCTAACTGTAAGATTTAAAACCATAAAATTCTTAGAGGAAAACATAGGGGTAAATCTTAATAGGATTTGCAGTTGATTCTAGATAGGACACCAAAGGTATGAATAACAAAAGAAAAACAGATTAAATTACACCTCATCAAAATTTAAAAATTTTGTACGTCAAAGAATATTATCAAGAAAATAAAAAAATCTAACCTGAGCAACCATACCAAGACCCTGTCTCTACAAAAAATAAAAATAATAATAGAATTAACTGGGCATGGTGGTGTGCACCTGGGGCCTCTGCTGCTTGAGAGTCTAAGGCAGAAGGATCACTTGCACTCAGGGGTTTGAGGTTTCATTGAGCTATAATGGTGCCCCTACACTCTAGCCTGGGCAACAGAAGGAGACCCTGTCTCAAAGAAGAAAAAAGAAAGAATATGAAAAGAAACTGTAGAATGGGAGAAAATATTTGTAAATCATATCTGATAAGGACCTAGAATGCAGACTATATAAAGAAGTCTTACAATACAACAATAGAAATACAAACCACCCAATTAAAAAATTTAAGAAAAGGCTCAAATAGATGTTTACCCAAAGAAGATATATAAATGGCCAACAATCCCATGAGAAGATCATTAGTCATTAGGAACTGCAAATCAAAACCAGCATGAAGTGCCACTGCATACCCTCTGGGATTGGCCTGATTTTTTTTTTTAATCTTTTAAGCCAGGAAAGTTTATTTTTTATTTTATTTATTTATTTATTTATTTATTTATTTATTTATTTATTTATTTGCTGTTTTTGGCTGGGGCTGGGTTTGAACCGCCACCTCTGGCATATGGAGCCAGCGCCCTACTCCTTTGAGCCACAGGCGCCACCCTGGCCTGATTTATTAAAAAAGGAAAACAGATGATGTCAAGGATATGAAAGAAATTGGAAGCCTCATATGTTGCTGAAGGAAGTGTTAAATGATTGAGCTGTTGTGTGAAATAGTTCCTTGAAAGATAGCACAATTCAGGTGATGAGCACACTAATAGCCCTGCATTATAAAAGCTATCTTGGTAACAAAAACCTCTGTCTAGTTCCTAAATATTTGTATCCCTTTAATTTTTAAAATTTAAAAACAGGTAGGCATAGAATTACTATAAAATCTTGCAATTCTATTCCTACGTGCATATCTAAGAGAAAATATTATATGTATTTGCGGAGGGAGAGTGCACTCATGCAGGTCTCTGATATATGACTACAAATGTTAAACCAAATGGAGCAAAATTTCAACAATAGATGAATCATGGTCAAGACTACATGAGAGTTTGGTATACTATTCTTATTTTTAATACTTTTCTGTAAGTTTTAAATTATTTCCAGAAAAATGCTGAAAAAAATTATTTACTTGTGATTCACCTTAGTAAATATATAATAGCATCATAAATATAGATGAAATACCTTGCCTGTGCCTAATCTTCCCAGGGACGAACACTATCCTGAATTTTGCATTTATTAGTACCAAGCATGTCTTTATACTTTACATACTTTTTCATATTTTAGCAATATAGAGTAAGCATTTCGCATACTTTTAAATGTTACAAAATGCTATCATCTGTATAACTGCTACACATCTGACTGCACTCACTCTATCATATTTGTGATGGTTATTCATGGTAATATAGGTAATATTAGTTTATTCATTTTCATTGCTATAAAAGTGACCCAGAAGTCTTCATGGGTTTTTTGAATTTTTATTAAATCCACAAGTACAAATGCTACAAACTTACCAAAAAAATCTATACCACTTAAAAATTGTATTTAAATTTCTTTAAATGATTAGTTTCATGAATTTTGAATAATACACTTTTATTTTTAATTTTTTTCCATCAACATTTGCCATCTTCAGTCAGAGTAAGTATAATAATAATTTCATAATTGGATTTTACCACAGTTCATTCCTTCTCACATTTAGGATATGTCTACTTTTTTTTCTTTATTTCAAATATTGCTACAATGTACTGCTTTATACTTCTCTTCCTGGGGCTCTGAGAGAATTTCTGTGGAAAGTATTTGAGGATAGAATTGCTAGACTTTTTTAAATAATTGGATATGTGCATCTTTATTTGTATTTTTCACAACAGTATGTGTAGTAGTTCCTTTTTCTCCCCATCCTCATAAGATGGCTTAAATTGGGCTATTATGATAGATTTGAAATCATAGGTCACTGAAATACTAAGTTGTACTTTTCTGATTAGTAGAGATATTTGAGCATATTTTCAGGTATTACCAACTGTTTTGATTTCCTCTTCTGTAAATTATGAATTTATATTTTTATGTTGCTTTTTTTCTTATTGGTTTTAGTAGAGTTTTTTTTAAAAAAACATATTTTAAATACTTAGCCTTCCATTTATATATTTTGCAGGTAATTTCTCAATCTGAGACTTGGCTTTACTTTTTTAATATTGTCTTTTGATATATTTTTAATTTAAAATCATTGAATTTATTGATGTTTTTGTTTGTGATTTATATAGTTTATTCATTTTCTATATGAATTGATAAATATATTTCTTGACTTTTTTTTTTCTTATTAAATCATAGCTGTGTACATTAATGCAGTCATGGGGTACAGTGTGCTGGTTCTATACACAATCTGAAATACTTTCATCAAACTGGTCAACATAGCCTTCATGTCATTTTTTCTTGACTTTTTAAAATTAGTATTACTTTAAGGCTAGGCACAATGGCTCACGCCTATAATCCTAGCACTCTGGGAGGCCAAGGTGGGTGGATTGCCTGAGCTCACAAGGTTGAGACCACCCTGAGCAAGAAGGAGACCCCATCCCTAAAAATAGCTGGGCATTGTTGTGGGTACCTGTAGTCCCAGCTGCTCTGGAGACTGAGGCGAGAGAATCAAGATTTAAAGTTGCTGTGAGCAATGATGCCCCAGATTTGAGGCTGCCCAAGATAAGAGGGTAAGCTATGATGCCATGGCACGCTACTGGGGGGAACAAAGTGAGACTATCTCAAAAAAAAAATTAGTATTACTTTAAATTGACAGTTGATAATCGTGTACATACATAGGGCACAATATAATGTTTGATGTAAGTATATAATATGGAATGGTTAAATAAAGCTAATTAACATGTTCATAATTTTGATGTTCCACCTTAGTAAATATATAATAGCATCATAAATATAGATGAAATACCTTGAAACTTAAAAACTTAGCTATGATGCCATGGCACCTGCATGAGTGCACTCTCCCTCCACAAAAACCTTAAAAACTCAGACTTTATACCCTTTGATCAACAACCCCTAGCCCCTTACCATTTTTTTGTGGTGAGACTTACCATTTTTTTTGTGGTGAGACCCTTAAAATTTACTCCCTTTGCTGTTTCAAATATGCATTATTATTGGCTGTAGTCACCTTGCTATGCTATTGATCTCAAAAACTCATTCCTTCTGTTTAACTCAGACTTTATACCCTTTGATCAACAACCCCTAGCCCCATGCCCTCTTTACCCCTACCATAAAAAAGAAGGAAATCTTGTGATTTGTGATGACGTGGATGAATCCAGAGAACACTTTGCTAAGTGAAATAAGCCAGGGACAGAAAGACAAATACTGCATGATCTCGCTTATATGCGATATCTGACAGCTTTTATTTAAAGTTTTAATGTCGGCTCTGCGCCTGTGGCACAAGTGGCTAAGGTGCCAGCTGCATACACCTAAGGTAGCAGGTTGGAATCCAGCCCAGGCCTGCCAAGCAACAATGACAGCTGCAACCAAAAAATAGCCGGGCGTTGTGGCGGGTGCCTGTGGTCCCAGCTACTTGGGAGGCTGAGGCAGGAGACTCGCTTGAGCCCAGGAATTGGAGGTTGCTGTGAGCTGTGATGCCATGGCACTCTACCCAGGGGGATAGCTTGAGGCTTTGTCTCAAAAAAAAAAAAAAAAACAAACCCACAAAGTTTTAATGTCTTTTGATAGTGATTCACATCATTATTTGGAGAGCTTGTTGGTTCAGTGAAACATTCTCAAATGTGGACTATAAACCAGGTATTCTGCTAGGCAGGAGGGATACGGTATTGTATAAAGCCTAGTAGTGTCTTTGAGGAATTGAAGAGGTTAATATAACTGCATTTTAGAACTAACTCCCCACTCCCCTCCTGAGCAAAGTTACCCAGGAGGAATCAGTCTATCAAAAGGAGACTGGCTCCCTCCTCTGCACTTCCTGGCAGCCAGTCTGAAGGGGACTGGTTCCCTGCCCTCTTTCGCATTTCTGGGCAAGGTCAATCAGCTCAGACAGAGCCTGTCTACCAGAAGTGGACAGGCAACCCTCCTCTGGAAAATCCCTAACCATAAACCCACCCTCTAGCACCTCTGGCGTATCAGGTGGTGCCAAGCATCCCTGGACAACAGCTCAGCCAATGGCAACCCCTCCTGACAAAACACCCAATGAAATTCCTCTATATGCTTTAAAAACCTCCCCTCACTTCATTTTGGGTCGCCCTTCCCCAGGCTATGCTGTAAGGTAGAGTGACCCAAACTTAATGCTTGCTTATTTAAAGCACTTCATTGTCTTTACATGTGTATGGTAGTCTCTCAGTGGCGATTTTGGTCCCAACAGAATCACATTTTAATGAAGAGGACTTCAGGCAGAGAAAACATAAACAAACGAAGCAGAAATATCAAAGTAACTATAGTGTTTGAAAGAAAGGGTCAGTATTGATCAGGTATAACAGGAGGTGGCACTAGGATTGTAAAGATGGTTGTAAAACCATGAAGATGTTTTGGAATGGAGCTCAAACTTAATTTTGTAGGTTACATGTTTTCAAACGTTTTTAGCAATAGAACCCAAAGAATTCAAAGGAAATTAGTGGTAACAACTGTAACAATTACAATAATAATCAGCTTATATATTGATTATTTACCATGATACTGTGTTGAAAACTCCGTATGTTACCTTATTTCTTCTTCATATCAACCCTATAAAATAGATTTTTAGAACATTTTACCAACTAAGGCAGGGAGATTAATATATAAAACAAGTTGAAGCAGAGCTTCTCTTGTTGATTTGCTTAAGTGAAATAAAATACATTTGGAAAACAACACCCCAAAGAATAGGAAGTTATCAAAAGTTTGAACAACAAAAGTGACATAATCAGATTTTTATTTATGTTCATCATTCTAAAAACTGTCTGGAAGACAGATTTGAAGGGAAGAAGGACTGGATTAGGAAACCAGTTATTACATTAGCCTGAATAAGAGAAGATTAAAAATCTGAACTAAAGTTTCTGATGTATCACATGGGATAAGTTAGAAATGATTAAAAAGGAACAGCAAATAAAAATGTACCAAGAGGAAATTTGCATATGTCACATGAAAGAGTAAGCGATGGCCAAGGGAGATATGGGTAGTGTTTTTACCTTGAGAAAACAAATGAGGACTCTTGATTTAATAGGTCCACGTGATTATGGTTGAAGTGATTCAAAAAAGATGACTTGGCTTAGTCATAAAAAGAAGAAATTAAGAAATGCTGTATTTATTAACTCTAGTTTGATAAGATATTGTTTGTATGTTGCATTTTCTAGAGTTGCCACTAAAAATATGGAAACACCTTACTAAGTTCTACATTGGCAGAGGGGATAAAAGAAGAGGCAGGAGAAATCAAAAAGAGAAAGAGGAGGTAGAATAAATAAAAAGTATAAATAAGATGCCGTATCTATCTATATGTATAGTGTATATCTCAATAATTATAAGTCAATTAAATGATATGAAATTTTAATTCATTTACACTGGATTAAAAATAATTTCAGTTATAGACAGTCCCTAATTTATGACTTTTCAATTTAATAGTTTTTTAACGTTACAATGGGTTATTTGGGATATAACACCACCTTAAGACAAGGAGCATCTGTATATACTATTTGTTATAAAGAAACACGAAGTTAAGAAATGGGAAGAGATATAAAAGGAAAGTTTGATGACAACAAAGATGGTGTGGTATCGGTAACAGACAAATAGACTCTGCAGGGGATGGAGGAGGGGATTAACAGAATAATGCCGTTGTCTCAAGGAGGAACTTTAGTACAGACCTATGAGATGACAGTTGAGAAGAAGGTAATAGTATATTTCCAGACAACTAATATGGTCCATGAGTGTTACACTGATTTGAAGAATAAAGGCAAAATTGGAAGTTTGGGAAAACAAATACCCATAGGTTATATGGAATTTGCAATTTAATCAAATACTTTCTTTCAGACATTCCAAAAATATTGGCTTTTTCTTTCCATGAAAAAAAAAATGCATTTGGTAAGCCTCTGCTTTTGTGTTTTCAGGAATTCAAAATGTCCTTAGCCTCTTTTGTGCAGTACTCACAGAAAATAAAATTCTCTTCCATTCTGCGAGTTTCCAGAGACTGAGTGATGCTTGTAGAGCCCTGGAATCTTTAATATTTCCGCTTAAATATAGGTGAGGTTCTTACTTGGTAATTTGATTTATTTATTGTGCGTTACTTATTTAAGTCATAATATTATGATGCAATGGTATTGAACCATATAGGCACATTTCACAAAGTTATGCTGTTATGAGTCATGATTGATTCTGATAAAATCTAGCCTAGAATTTGTCTAACTGCCCATTACTAAATGTTAATTAATTTGATGAAAAAATATTTAATTTTAATACTATTGTCAGCAACACTTAATTCTCTTTGAATACAGTCGATAAAAGTAGTCAGTGCTGTTTTTGATATTAAAAGGATTATTATTAATTTTTAGGTGTTATAATGATATTGTGCCTTTACTAATAAAAAGAGCTCTTATCTTTCTTAGACACCCACTGAAATATTTATGTGTAAATGATATGATGTCTGGGTTTTTTTGAAAATAATAGAGAACAAAAGTGGGTGGAAATACATGTGGCCGGGAATTGGTAATTATCAAAACTGGATTGAATACATGGAATTCATTATAAGTCTTTTTCCTCTCATTTTTTCGGGGAATATGTTAAAATATTTCTTCTAATAAAAAGTTAAAAACAAAACAAGAAGTCTAAGCAGTGATGCCTAATAGTGCTAAAAGTAGAATATTTTATCTCTAATATGCTATAACCAGTTTGATAATCATAATATCTTAGAAACTAGATAAAATTTAGACTGTCTCTAGAATTTCTTTAGAAAATGTTTTATGTACTTTTCTTACCCCTTTAGATAATAGAGTATTCTTGGCTGTATTTTATTTTTGCTATTTTTAGCAAAAAATTTTTGACTACAGAAATAAAGTATAGAAAATGGAATTTGAATGATTGTTGTAACAGGGTTGTCCAGCCTCTTTTTTTTTTTCTTGACTACATATTGGAAGAATAAGAGTTGTCTTGAGCCACACATAAAATATACAAACACTAAGGAAAGCTGATTAGCAAAAATAGTGTGTGCTTACATTTCATGATAGCTGACACCACAGATAAGCAAAAAAAGTCATCACAAAATCAGCAGGTGATCCCACAGGCTGCAGATTGGACAACCCTGTAATCTATGTAGACAGATCATTGGCCAGTCTTAGGACGGGGAGACCTCTCGCAGAGTCAGTGTTACTGACTAATGTCAGGTTTCTATGTAAGGAAGAATGCTTTCAAATGATGCTAAAAGACCTAACGCAGCGGTTCTCAACCTGTGGGTCACAACCCACAGGAACTGATTGAAGGACCACGGCATTAGGAAGATTGAGAACCACTGGCCTAAAGAAGCCGCTTGCCTAGGAGACATAAAGGATAAGGAAGCAGACCCGGGTTCTATTTACTTCTTGTCTTGTTACATCTTTCACATGATTTTTAAATGACTTTTTCCAAAATTCTAATACAATCTTAAATGTATTGATAATTTTTTAAACATAGTTAATATAAAGTTCATATAGCATAAAAAACAAAATATACTTATATTATGGTAAAAGAAATAAATCTGACACATATTTTTATTATTTCCAGTTATCCTTATATTCCCATTCTCCCGGCTCAGCTACTAGAAGTTCTAAGTTCACCAACACCCTTCATTATTGGAGTACACTCTATCTTTAAAACTGATGTCCATGAACTTGTAAGTATTCATCTTTAAAACTTGTAGTTATTGAGTCTAGAAGCCTAAATAACATTTCAGTTAATTACTGTATTCAAATATGTTTCATTTCAATAGAAAAGACTGCATGGAAGGAAAAAATATTGAAAAGTCTAGTGTATTAATGTTGCCATACAACAAGTATGGGAAATTTTTAAAAGGAGTTCATCAATATTTTAAATATTTTAAAACACCCCTCTTTGGGCATATTAAGTATATCTTTTCTGTATTCCTCATCTTACATATGAGGAAAGGAAAATGATCTATTAATTAATATTCTATTTATACTTTTGTTATTAGGGCTGATTTACTCGGATTTTGAAGTGAAGCCTGTCAGTACTAAATGGCTGATAATTAACAAAGCACTCATTTGCAAAAGAGTGAAAGATTTTAGTGAAGTACAAGTTTGGTATGCCCCCCAGCCCCATGTATTTGTATTCCTAACACCACACGACGAAGAAGGAAAAGTAATACTCTATATTCAAGCCAGTTCTGGGATAATGCATTTAGTTCTGTGTATCACACTTTGTGAGGGACTATAACAAAATAAAGTACTTCAGGAAGGATATCCAGGATTATCAAGAGTTTATAAACTATATAAACTTATAGCTTTATATTCTTTAAAGCCCTAAGGACAGTTTCTCAGATAATAATCTAATACTGTTTGATAGCTAATTAATGTTTAAGTTACTGTTATAGAAGAAGGGTTAAGATTTGTTTTTTGTAACTCTGGAAGGCTAAAATAGAGTCAGTGGGTACAGTGGATATAGAAACAGATTTCTACCCAATATTAGTGTTTCCAACTATTAGAGCTGCACAGTGATGGAACGGGTTTCTTTATCTAAGATAAGGTGTATATTCTTAAGCACAGTAAATAGTTTGTAAGGAATAGATCACATGATACTTTTCAGGAACTTATGAAAAAAATTATTTACTGAAAGGTTAGGTTATACGACATGTATGATCCACAGATACTTAAAACTATCTAATTCTACTTCTGTTTTAGTTTTGAATGCCAACAAAGAAGTAAGCTTTGGTAGTATTTCCCCAAATCACAGTTGTAACCAAATCAAAAGTGTCATTTAAACTAATAAAAGATCATTAAACATTATAATTATAAATAGGCCCTCCATTCATATGGAGGGCCTATTTATAGTAATAAGTTCTTATTTAACTTAGATATCACCATATAAAAATATGTATAAATCAAACATATTCAGTGAAACCTAGGTAGTACTAATTAAAAGCATATCCATCTGGTTTGTAGATAATTTTATTACCACTAAACATAAATAGTCATTAGAGGTAAGACAAACCAAGTGTTGTCAAATTTAGATTTTTTTTAATTTTAATGAATAAATTAGAATGAACTATAATCATATTATCACTGTAACATCTTTACTAATGTTAGGTAGTTTCTCTTACATTTTCATATAAGTTATTTTTGAATAAACTCTCGTAAAATGCTAAAAATCAATTTTTTTCTTAACCACTTAAATAATACTCCTTTGGTGTACAGTAATTGCTTTGCTTGTTAATTCTCGTAATAAATACTAATTTATTTAGGATCTGACTAAACGGTTATAATAAAACATCTGAAATGCAGGGGCTCTGTGCTTGCTTCAGCAGCACATGTAGTAAAACTGGAACAAAATGCAGTGGCTCAACCAAATGGAGTTTTATTTAACACGTTTATTTAACAACATCCAGAGACGTTGCATTATGCCAGACATGGTTGCTCCATGAAGTCGTTTGGGGTTCAGGCTTCCTTCCTTTGTGTTTCTCCAACAAAATCCCCACAGGCATCATCATCAATTTGCATGCTCAAGACTGGGTTGCTGCCAGCTTATAATGTCAGCCTATATGGGAAAGAAGACAGAGAGGAAGCTTAAAGGAGCTTTACAGTACTCTCTATTTTGAGGCAGTGGAAGACAACATCATTTCTCATGTTCTCTTGGCAGAAATTTAGTCACAAGCCACACCTAATTTCAAAGAAGCAAGGAAATATACAGTAGCTGGAAGCCCATGAAGCCAGAATTCTATTACTATGGATATCTAAGAGCCTAATCCATACCTAATTCTTCTCATTTTGAATTGGTTAAGGCCAAATTAATTTGCTTAACACAAATGCATTTTATTAATTATCAATCAATTTTTAATGTCTTTCAGTTAGATGTAATCATAGCAGATTTGGATGGAGGCACTATTAAAATTCCTGAATGTATTCACCTCTCTTCCCTCCCAGAGCCACTTCTACGTCAGACTCAATCAGCTCTTTCTTTGGTATGACATGTATTTTTAATAGTAATTTTCTCTTGATTTAACTCTGAAACTAAGATAGTTACAATTAGAAATCTTTGTCAATGTCACTACTTTAAACAGTTGTATGTTTGAAACTTTAATATACTTTCATATAGTATTTAGAATAGAATTCTTCATTTACTAGGTAGTTACCTAAAGAATATGCTTTGAATCCTGGCAGGGTTCATTGGCTCACACCTGTACTCCTAGCACTTTGGAGGCCAAGGCAGGAGAATCGCTTGAGAGTAGGAGATTGAGACCAACCTGAGTGAGAACGAGACCCCCGTCTCTACAAAAAGTAGAAAAATTAGCTGGATATAGTGGCCCATGCCTGTAGTCCTCGCTACTCAGGAGACTGCAGCAGGAGGATCACTTGAGCCTAGGAGTTGGAGTTTGCAGTAAGCTGTGATGATCCACTGAACTCTCTGTCCTGGCCAATAAAATAAAGGCCTATCTTTAAAAAAAAAAAAAAATATATATATATTCAGAGTATATATATGTGTATATATACACTTTGAATCCGAACAATATTTGTTCTACATCCATTCTTTCATTCAGCTTGCTCATTCATTCATTCACTTATTTATTTAGAGAGAGAGAGTCTTGCTCTGTCACCCAGCCTGGAGTATAGTGGCACCATCATAGTGCACCACAGCCTCAAACTCCTGGGCTTACGTGATCCTCCTGCTACTGCCTCTGTAATAGCTGGGATTAAAGGTGTGTTACCACCATGCCTGGCTAATTTTTTTTCATCTTTTTAAGGACAGAATCTCTCTGTGTTGCCCAGGCTTGTCTCAAGCTCCTGGTCTCAAGTGATCCTCCCAGGCCTATTTATTTAGTAGCTATTATATAATGGATACAGTAGTAGGTATTGAAATACACCTGTGCGAACATGACAAGACTTCCTTGAAATCCATGATTTCCATAATATCCCTCATTAGAAGTTAGCTTCTGTTCCCTAACCTCCATGTTGGCTTCTCATTCTTCTTTGGCCCCTGCAAAACAGTGATATTGTCTTGAGAATGTTTTCAAGTTACTGCAGAAAGATGTGACTTATTGATACATTAAATGCCTAGCATTCCATGCAGTAAAATTTTAAAAACTCTTGTGGCCTGGGTTTTTCTTATGGAAACAAATTTAATTTGTTTTAGTTATTTTACCTTAGTTGAGTTTTTTAAACATATCATTTTATTTTACTGATAGCCTTTTCAGATGTTCATTTATCCATCATCAGAAAATTGAAATTTAGAAATTCTGTATTCTTTTTTAAGACATTACTAGAACTAAGGCCTTCATATTCTTTTTTAATAGTATTTTGGTGTGTACTATTGAAAATTGTTTTTTTACCCTTTACTAGAAACTCAGCTGTCTAGGATTGCCAGGCCAGAATTTTATTCTCAGAAAACTTTTACATTTGTATTAGTCCTTATACATATTGTTATAGTGCTATCTATGAAATGGGAACATTTATAGGAAACTACCTTTTCTAATATAATTTATAATCTAAAATATAAGGTGTGATAGAGTAGAAAAAACACCAGTGTAAGATGCAAGAACCCTGAATTGCCTTGTCCAAAACCATTCTATTCCCAGAGGTACTATTGTATAGTTTAGGGTATTTTGAAACTTTTCATACTCATTTTTATATGTATATCAGTATATATACATGGATTTAGAGTTTAATTTTATTTTCAAATAAATGAGACCATACTATGTGTATTTTTGTAGAACCTGTTTTTTCACTAAATATTTTGTCATGGAGACAGTAGGCCACAGTAGTACTTAGAGAGCTTACCTCAGCTAACTGAACTGTATTTCATGGCGGGCATGTATCATAACTGATGTGCTAATACTTTTCATTTTAATGCCCCAAGAATAGACTTTATTGATAGTAAGATATTTTTCTTAACAAAACTTATTTGCTTTAGATTTTACACCCAGATTTGGAAGTGGCAGATCATGCTTTTCCTCCTCCACGAACAGCTTTATCGCACTCAAAAATGCTGGTAAGAAGTTTAATATTTAAATTTCATGATTTAAGGAGAGCTGTACTTTATTTTTACGATTATTAATGACACTGAATGAGTTTAGAGTTAGGTGGACAGGATAATATAAAAGTGGAAATTAGGAGAGTTGCCATTGACTTTTTTGTGTTCCTACTCAAGGAGGGGCTCAGTACACAGCCCAGAAGGAGAGTAAGATTGATTCCTGCCCTGAGGAGACAGGAGTGCTGTATTTTTCCACATATAATGTGCATTATTTTTGGCCCAAATTTTTGAGGGAAAAATAGGGATGCAGATTACATATGCATAGTACAGTTGGGAAGTAGGTGAAGACCAGTGGGCCTCCTGCTACAGCACCTTTCTGCCTGAGTCCACCAGGGTGTGGGAACTTTGGGAACATCAGAATCCAGCTGGAGTGGGCAGCCATAATCAGGGGAGGGGCAGTAGCAACAGGGCTGGTGAGGCCTCAGGCCCAACTGCATAGAGGGGACCCTGAGCCTCATGCAGGCCCCAGGGACCGCCTGGCTGCCTGTGAGCTGGTTACCTCAGAGCCACCTGCCCTGCTGACCACAGGTGCTGCTGTTGGCAGACCCCATTGAGGTGGGGAGGAAATCACAGAGCAGGCAGCTGCAGGAGGGTGGTACAATCTGCATGTTACCAAGGGAGAGTTAGCCCTCCCTAGATGTGTCTCTTTATGCTGAGAGCCAGCCACTTTCTCAAGGGGTGTTCTCCTGAATGTTTGGGCCAAAAAAGTGGGTACACATTAGACATGGGATCATATTTTACACAAGAAAATATGGATAAATATAGGACAAAAACAAAAGAGAAGCTTAAAAGAATGGAAACGAATAATGTTGATAATAGGAGAGAATCAAGTTTGAGTTATGAGTAGATGAAAATAGTTTCAATTAGAAGCCATAAAAGGGGTGAATATGTAACAGAGGCCCCCTTTTTTATTTTGTGTGGTGTATTTTTATTTATTTATTTATTTTTGAGACAGAGCCTCAAACTGTCGCCCTGGGTAGAGTGCTATGGCATCACAGTTCACAACTCCTGGGCTTACGTGATTCTCTTGCCTTAGCCTCCCAAGTAGCTGGGACTACAGGTGCCTGCCACAACACCCAGCTATTTTTGGTTGTAGTTGTCATTGTTGTTTGGCAGGCTTGGGCTGGATTCAAACCCTCCAGCTCTGGTGTATGTGGCTGATGCCTTAGCCACTTGAGCTACAGACACTGAGCCTGCGTGGTGCATTTCTTAAACACAATTTTTACAGGCAATAAGGAGCCTCAGAGAACTGAAAACAAATAGCTTAATATTTCTAGACCTTCATTTTACCATTAGTTTAATAAGGAGCTGACTAAATAAATCTGTAAGTGTCCTTGCAGTTCTAAAATGACAGTTCTCACCAGGCGTGTGGCTCACACCTGTAATCCTAGCAGTCTGGGAAACTAGGATGGGAGGATTGCTTGAGCTCAGGAGTTGAAGACCAGCCTGAGCAAGAGCAAGACCCCATCTCTTCTTAAAAAAAAAAAAGTGTTGTGGCAGGTGCCTGTAGTTCCAGCTACTTGGGAGGGTGAGGCAAGAGGATTGCTTGAACCCAAGAGTTCAAGGTTGCTATGAGCTATCATGCTGGGGCACACTACCCAGGGCAATAGAGTTAGACTTGGTCTCTAAAATAAATAAATAAATAAATAAATAAATACCAGTGGACTTGGGATATATTTCCCTAGAAGAAAATTCAGTGTGGCTCGGCACCTGTGGCTCAAGTGGCTAAGGCGCCAGCCACATACACCTAAGGTGGTGGGTTTGAATCCAGCCCAGACCCACCAAACAACAATCATGGCTGCAACCAAAAAATGGCCGGGCGTTGTGGCGGGCACCTGTGGTCCCAGCTACTTGGGAGGCTGAGGCAGGAGACTCGCTTGAGCCCAGGAGTTGGAGGTTGCTGTGAGCGGCACTCTACCCAGGGAGATAGCTTGAGACTCTGTCTCAAAAAAAAAAAGAAGAAAATTCAGTGTACTATGGCTCAGTACCTGTAGCTCAGCAGGTAGGATGCCAGCCACATACACTGGAGCTGGCAGGGTTGAACCCAGCCCAGGCCTGCCAAACAACAATGACGACTACAACCAAAAAATAGCTTGGCATTGTGGTGGGCGCCTGTAGTCCCAGCTACTTGGGAAGCTGAGGCAAGAGAATCACTTAAGCCCCAGAGTTTGAGGTTGCTGTGAGCTGTGATGCCACGGCACTCTACTTAGGGCAACATAGTAAGACTTTGTCTCAACAACAAAAAAAACACAAAAAAGAAAATTCAATATACTAGAGGGAAGTTTTATTCAGTTCAATATAAAGAACAATCTAAGCTGCCCAACACAATGCGGTAGACCAGAAGCCCACCATGCAGGGCTGCCACAAAGGAGGCTTCAATGTGGAAAGCACAGGCTTGTTCTTGCCAACTTTTTACTTTCCTCCTTTTTGACTTGATAGTTCATGTGTTTTTGAGAAGTTAAATTACCTAATATGCTTTTTCTTATATTTTCAGGATAAAGAAGTGAGAGCAGTTTTCCTTAGATTATTTGCACAACTTTTCCAAGGATATAGATCATGCCTACAACTTATAAGAATTCATGCAGAGCCAGTAATACATTTTCATAAAGTAAGATATAGTACTGTATTGTATCTGTCCAAAAAGTAGACTCTAATTTAATAAAACTACTCAGCTGTCTTTTTCTAGCCTTGTATTTTGACCCTAATTATTAAATATGATTATTTAAAATCTCTGCTTTGTGTAGTTACATGATAATTCTTAATTATACTCTGGAAGTGACTGAATGTTTTCCTCATGTTAACTTTAAGTTGGTTTTTCTCTTAAAGTTTAGTGTTAGCTTCTGGTTTCTCCTTTTGACATACATACGGATTCATTTCTGTTCTTCTCAATACATGCAGTATTTCAGATCAGACAAAAAAACTTTTTGAGTGAAATGTATTTTATGACAATACATATTTATACATGAAAGCATTTATACAGGCTTTGATATTTTTATTATTTTTTTGACCATTTGTCAGTTACCAAGTGATAAATTATTATTTCACATTTTCTTTCTTTTACAGACAGCTTTCTTGGGACAGCGTGGTTTGGTTGAGAATGATTTCCTTACTAAAGTCCTCAATGGAATGGCATTTGCAGGTTTTGTTTCAGAAAGAGGCCCTCCTTATAGATCTTGTGATCTCTTTGATGAGGTATAGTTCTTATAAAATGAGTTCATCATTTATAGATATAATTAAACAAATAGTTAAAAATATAGAAGTAATACTTGAATATATAGTAATTTGAAACATTCCATAAATATATTGAAATATATTATAAAGTAAGTATAAAATAATCTAAATGTTATTTGTTATTATACTTACATATCTTCATTTTTATAATGTAGATTAGAAAAATTAGCTGGGTATAGTGGCTTATGCCTGTAATTCTAGCATTCTGGGAAGCTGAGGCAGGTAGATTGCTTGAGCTCAGGAGTTCAAGACCAGCCATATCTACTAAAAACCTAAAAACTAGCCAGGCATTGGTAGAGGGTTCCTGTAATCCCAGTTCAAAAAAAAAAAAGTTAGAAAAAAATATTAAGTATAAGATGCCTTAGAAGTATGTACAATTTTTGAACAACTGTATTTTGAATAGATGATTAAAATCTTTTTGAAAATTTAACAGTGATTGTATAAATAGAACTATTTTAAAGGCAATAATACAGTGATTCTTTTATTAGTGTTATAAGGAGCAAGGTCTAATTTTAATGTAGGAATATGACTTCAAACTGAAGTTGTGTTTAGTCTATCAGTGTCACAGAACCATAGTTTATTTTCATGGCATTCTTACTAATTGACAACCAACCTTTCTCTAGCTCCCCAAAGAGATATTAAATGTATAGAAGACAGATTTAGTCTCTACATTTAAGGAATTGGTCGTGTAAAAGGATGCAATATACCTCCTGTCTAACAGAGTTAAAAATTTAAAAAAACAAATAAAATAGAGGGAGAAATAGGACTGATGTGAATCAAAGTCTCACTCTCTTTCCCTGGGTAGAGTTCCATTGCATCATCTTCACTCACAGCAACCTCAAACTTTTGGGCTCAAGCAGTCCTCTTGCCTCAGCCTCCCAACTAGCTGGGACTATAGGCGCTGCTATGACACCTGGCTAGTTTTTCTATTTTTAGTAGACATATTGTCTCGCTCTTGCTCAGGCTGGTCTCAAACTCCAGAGCTCAGGCAATCCACCCACCTTGGCCTCCCAGAGTGCTGGGATTATAGGCATGAGCTCCCATGATATGTCTGTGCTTCTTCTTTTTCAGAAGCATTTTTCCATCTATCATTTAACTGTATAGTCACAGCAGCCTATTCTGATAGATAGAATAATGAATATTATTCCCATTTCGATTTCTAAAAGAGCACTGTATTGGAACTAAAAAATCTTAAAAGTTCATTGAAGTCTATAAAAGAACAATGCTCCTAGCACCCAGAATAATGAAGAATAGTAATTAATAGTGGTCATATTTTGCTACTGGTTATTTTATTTTATAAAGAGAAGATAAGAATGAAAGTCTTAAGTATCCTTGGTTTAGAGGAGAAGAATCTTTTAGGCTTTAAAGCTATTTAAGTATTCACCATTAAGAATTAAAGAGGAGGGCAGCACCTGTGGCTCAAAGGAGTAGGGCGCTGGCCCCATATGCCGGAGGTGGCAGGTTCAAACCCAGCCCTGGCCAAAAACTGCAAAAAAAAAAAAAAGAATTAAAGAAGAGGCACATGTTTTAGTTCTGAGTATGAAGTCCTATACCAGATGCTTTAAGTTAATAACATAAAACGTATGTAGATTTAGGAGACATTATCCTGAGGTCGACAAATATTTCTATTCAGTTATTGGTCATTGACTATCTATAACTAACATTTAATATGATTGATTAGACTAACATATCAACCTTTAGATTCTGAACTAAGTAATTGATAACATAATGTTTCATGGGGTTAAAATAGATGCTCTCCAAGGAGCTCCCACATTTTGTTTATCTTTGAAGTTTCGTGAATAGTAACATTGGTTTATATACTGTCTCTCTTTCCTATCCAAATCTTCCTTACTAACTCCCTCTCACAGCTTCATCACAACTAAAAATTGTTGTTCTGAATGCTGGCCTAGAATAGGAAAAGCCGTAGTTTTATATGTCTGTCTGTGGCTGTAAATCTATTACTTCCTAGAAGTGAGAATCTTACATTAAACTTTTTCTTTTCATTATCCATTTATTTGCCCTCCCACAAGTATTTTTTTCCCCTGTCATCCTTCTTTTCTCCACCCTAAGTGCAAGTTCTCCTGTCCTAGATCACAATCAGCAGAGCCAGGACTAGAGTCTGAGCAGCCTGAAGTGAACATGTGGTTCATGTTTTCTGAGTTAAGGAGTGGAGCTTTCTGACTTGCTGAATTTGTCTGAGTGAGCAAATTCTCTGAATGAGGCCTGTGGAATGACAGAGTCTCTCTTGAGTTCCAGAAATGACTCTTCCCAAGAAGAAATAGGGCCCTAAATCATCGGGGAGGGACCAACAGACAATCTCACTGATTTGATTGACCCTGAAATCCCAGGATAGAGGTGAAACTAAAAACCCAAAATATTTTGTTTAAAAAATAGTGTATATTTTGGATATTTCAGTTTGAAAATTATATGCTATTACACAGAGTTTTAAAATTTGATGCATTTTGGAGTTGATGTTTTGCCATTTAATTCTTTCTCCAAGTTGGTAGCCTTTGAAGTAGAGAGAATTAAAGTTGAAGAAAATAACCCACTGAAGATGATAAAGCATATCAGAGAACTTGCGGAACAACTATTCAGAAATGTAAGTGTACTTATTTAGACAGTCATTAATTTTAAAAGTACAGTATTAATAAAGTGTTTCATTTGCAAAACTAAGAAGCTTCCTCTTCCTAGTGATAATCTTTTGGTCTGGATTATAAATTATAAGACATTGTAGTTGGTACTGTATGACAAACTAAATCACATTTTTCAATGTAATTCTCCTGTCAATCACAGTATTATGAAAGCATTTTAGTCATAATTGTCCAGTTTGTCATTTTCCTATCACCGTATTATGAAAAATAGTCACAATTTTTTAATTATTGCCTCTCATTGTGATTTTCATTTGGATCTCTTTTGTGAGACAAAGTTTAGACTCATTGGAGACCAGAACCACCTCAGATGGAATTGACTAACGTATTCTACTTCAGTCTGGTACAGTTATTGTCAGCTAGGTCAGAAGATTGTGTTGTTTTGGACAGACAGAGAGTGAAAAGCTGAGAGGAAGCATATTGGCAAGTGACCACAGAAACATAAGGGTGAAAATATTCCATGGATAGAGGGAATGCAGTAAGGGAAAAGGATTAGGATGTGATAACGTATGAAATAACTATTTCTATACCAGATAGAGACGCATGATGACAGGGAGATTATGTGCATGTGAAAAATGGGTTTGGTTAATGAGTGCTGGTCATCTCTCCTTCTTATCCCTAAATACATCACATTTTAAAATCATAACATATTAATTTAGCAAAGGTATAAATAAATTATTTTCCTGGCAGTTTCCATCCCAGGACCTATTTCTTGCATTTATTGACTGACCACATGTTTAGTTATTTATAAATATGCCCAATATAATAAATGTATTTCTTGATTACTGTGCTGACACTTAAAAAGAATTCTGTTAGAAGAAATACTTGTGTTGTGTGGTGATCTTTGCCACATATAATAGCAGTATGGAAATAATGTACAGCATGATCACATGAGAACTTCTGTTGACCTATTGCAATAGTAATGATAAATACTGAGTGTGTTTAGCACAGTATGCCAGACATGGGACTATGTACTTTACATGAATTACCTCTAATCCTCTTGAGATAGGCATCATTGTCCCATTTTATTGGCTCAGGATCATATGGTTATTAAGTGATAGAATTCTGATTTTAAATCCAGGAATTTTCAGCTATCTAATTCTTAAGCCTGTGCTCTTTTTCACTGTAAGGCTGGCTTGTCTCTAATTGGTAAAAATAGTGATGTTTCCAGTAGTTGACTTTTACACTTTGTTCTTTATGGGTACTTAAATATTAGGGTGTCCAAAAGGATGTTTGCAATGAAACTAGTTTTACATTGTAAATTGCACACCTATTTATGGACACCCACATACCTTGTATGTGGTACTTTCTCATTTGACTTTGGAAATGTTCTATGAGCAGGGGTTAAGTGATAAAACTAGAGATTGGAAAGTTTTTTCTTGCCTTAGTGGGAATGATTTATTGACAAACTTCAAAAAATAGCAAAATGTCAAGTGGGAATCGGTTCAATAAAATCAGTCAAACAGGACTGATCCCTTTAATATCTGAATATTTCTTTCTTAGGTCTCTATAAGACTATTCCAGAACTGTAAAATTTTATAGCCAATAAGTGACCAGAGTTGGGGTTTTGACACAAGTTTCTCTCTGTTACATGACCGAGTGCTCAGTGTATGCAAGGGACTCTGCCAAGCTGCTTTAAAGCAAAGACAAAAATAAACAATTTCTTCCTTGACATCCTAGAACTTAAAGTTTATGATTCATAGTTTACACTAAGCCAACACCAAACTGAAAACTGCAATGGCTCACACCAGTACACCTGTAATCCTAGCACTCTGGAAGGCTGAGATGGAAAGATTGCTTGCGCTCTGGCTTTTGAGACCAGCCTGAGCAAGAGCAAGACCCAGTCTCTACTAAGAATAAAAAAATTAGCTGGCTGTTGTGGCACACGCCTGTAGTCCCAGCTACTTGGTAGGCTTAGGGAGGAAGATCACTTGAACCAGGAATTTAAGGTTGCTGTGAGCTAGCACTCTATCCCCAGCAACAGAGTGAGATTTTGTCCAGGGGGAAAAAAAAAAAAAACAACACATGAAGGTTTATGCCATGAAGATTATTAGCAACATGTTGGTACAGCTTTTCTTGCCATGCTCTATCAATAATGCAATGGTTGGCCCACTTTGGCTTCTGAATCTTCATTGTCTGCATGAGAGGACATTTAGCTACTTAGCCGTCCTCTCCCTATGTTTCTTAATATATGCTTGCAAAGGACCATTGACTGCCCATGAAATGAGAACATGAAGATAGGCCAAGACACAAGAACTTGATAAAAACTCCATGCAGGGCATTAAGACATCAGTTAGCCGTGTGTTTTACTGTTTTGCATAGTATAATTTTTCTAATTTGTCTTGTATCTGCAATAGTACATAAATATTTGCTGGACTATGTAATTCATCTGGCAGTTTTTGTTCTTTTATATTAGAAGTGGGATCTCACTATGTTGCCAGGCTGGAATGCAATGGCTACTCACAGGTGCCGTCATAGTCCACTACACCCTTGAACTTTTGGGCTTAAGCAATCTTCCTGCCTCAGCCTCCTTCTAAGTAGCTATAACTACAAGTACACCACCATGCCCAGCTTTGTCTAACAGTTATATTTAAAGGTTAAAGGGGGAAAATTAGAGTACCTAGATTTTCCTATAAAAGATGAGATTTCAGGAGTGGCGCCTATGGCTCAAAGGAGCAGGGCGCTGGCCCCGTATACTGGAGATGGTGGGTTCAAATCTGACCCTGGCCAAAAACTGCAAAAAAAAAGAAAAAAAAAAGATGAGATTTCAAATTGTGCCAGATGGACATTTCATTGCCTAGCATTGAACCAAATAGATGTTAAAATCCTAATGGAGGAAAAAAGCTCACATATAGGAATAGCCATTATATTGATAATATAAGATCAATAGCCTTTACAATTCTGCAAAACTTAATTTCACTACCAGGTACATTTGGTTTTTTCTTTTGAGACAGAATCTCATTTTGTTGCTCTGGGTAGAGTACTGTGGTGTAATTGTAGCTCACAGCAACCAGAAACTCTTGGGCTCAAATGATCCTCCTGCCTCAGCCTCCCAGGTAGCTGGGACTACAGGTACACACCACCATACCAGGCGAGTTTTTAAATTTCTTTAGTAGAGATGGGGTGGGGGAGTGATCTTACTCTTGCTCAATACTCCTGAACTCAAGCAATCCTCCTGCCTCATCCTCCCAGAGTACCAGGATCACAGGTGTGAGCCACTGCATCCAGCCTCTATCAGACAAATTTAATCTATGCTCATAGATGATAAGAATGGAAAAACAAGTGTCACATGTACTCAGTACTAAATTGAAATTAGTAGATTAACAACTACATGCTCACATGAGAGAACAACTCAATTAAATTCAAGTAGGGAGATGAAGAGGAAGGGTTGGGTAAGCTCCCACCCAACAGATTCATTGCATAGGTACATAGCACACTTCCTGGGTGAAGGACACAGCTACAGCTTGGACTTAAACCTTTCAAAAGTACACTGTATAAATTAATCATATATACCTTCATTTTAATATGAAATAAGAATCTAAACTGAGGATATTTGTGCTATTTGCCAGCTGTGAATAAAGCAATTTTTTTCATTGTGGGAAGGAAGTAAAATATTGTGATTATGACATGAAGCCCCTAACCCAAACCATAGACTTATTTTTTAAATTTTATAATATTTTATTAATATTCATGTGTAAACTTTTTTCTCTTTTTTTTTTTTTTTTTGAGACGGAGCCTCAGGCTATCCCCCTGGGTAGAGTGCCATGGCATCACAGCTCATAGCAACCTCCAACTCCTGGGCTCAAGCGAGTCTCCTGCCTCAGCCTCCCAAGTAGCTGGGACCACAGGCG
>CAUYQV010029159.1:0-69037 GCA_963574575.1 Galagoides demidoff | reverse complement strand
TTCCATCCATGTAAACATGAAGGAGGTAAAGTCTCTATTTTTCTTTAGGGATGCATAGTATTCCATGGTGTACATATACCACAGTTTATTGATCCATTCGTGGATCAATGGACACTTGGGCTTCTTCCATGATCTGGCAATTATGCATTGGGCTGCAATCACAGGCAGCTTCTTATACTTTACCGCAGAAGAAGCAAATGGTTCTGAAGGATTATTTAAATTACTTTTTCAGCAAAGAAGAAAACACTTTTTTAAAAATTTCTGTATTGTAAAGGATATGTTTCAAATAATAGGTTTTACAAGAATTAGACACATCTATTCTTAAGAGATGGGAACTGAGAATTCAATTCTTTTTTTTTCTTTTGAGACAGTCTCACTTTATCACCCTCAGAAGAGTGTTGTGGGGTTGTATCTCACAGCAACCACTAACTCTTGAGCTCAAGTGATCTTCTTGCCTCAGCCTCTCAAGTAGCTGGGACTAGAGGCACCTGCCACAATGCTTAGCTTTTTTTTTTTTTTTTTAGCAGGCCTGGGCTGGGTTCGGATCCACCAGCCCCAGAGCATGTAGCCAGTGCTCTAACCCCTGAGCTACAGGCTCCAAGCCTGAGAATTTAATTCTTGAATTTGTGTTCTTACCATGTAGTGTGCAAGGCTTGGATGAGGCTTGACTAGAACTGGTGGAGACTTTCATGAATATGCATAGGGGCCAGAAACTGCCACTAGACTACCAAAGTAACCAGTAGTTATGGTTACTGCATAAGTGCATGATGTTATGCTCTAATCTTAAAAATAATTTATTGTCCCAGGATTTGTGTTTGATTGCTTTAGACAGGAAATTAGGTACCTAGAAAACCCATACAGCTAACTACACTGTGTGTGGAGAACAGAGATCCTTTGCTTCCACCTCCTCTTCCTGCACCTTTTGAGCAGGTGGCCATGGTGAAGCCCACAGGGTAATTCCAGCACCCTGAACAGAATTTGGGACTTGTCTGGGCTCCACAGTCAGCTGGACTTGGGGTTCAATCCCAGTTTCTAGCTCAGGGCCTCTTTTGTACTAGCTGGGAGGCCTCGAGCAATACGATTTATCTTTCATCCTCAGTCATTCTTTCTGAAAGAAGACAAAATAATCCTTAAAAGATGGGTAAAGTGAGAATAATTTAGTTTTTTAAAGCGTTTTCATACGCAGTATCTAATCTGAACTGTTGACTTCTATCCCCTTAGCACAGATAATAAATAACTTACACTCTTGGTCTGTCAAACAAACCAGCTATGATTTGGAGCTTACCATGAGGACTAGGAGACACGAGAATTGTTTTTTTTAAGTCATTAGTTTGCTTTTAAAATGAGTCCCTTACAAGAGATACAATGCGGGACCTACCCCAAATCCATTGAACACAAGATAAAGTGCTATTCCTTATGTGTATAAAGATTTCTGGGCTTAGAAATATGAAAAGTGCATACAGGCAGTTTTCGCCCATCATGGAACATACAAGGGTCTAAATAAGTAAATATCTGCAGCTGCATCATGCCACCTTTTACCATTGCTCTGCAAATAGCTATTCATTTTTCTGCAGGTATAACTGTGCCAGACAAGCAGAAAAGAAGGCCTTATTGAATTATATTTTCTGAGAGGAGCCCTGCTGAAAGCAAAGCAACTGTACATTTTTAGGTATTGCTTGATCAGCTCCCTTTCTAAATGGGACAATATAAGGAACAATTTGTTTAGGATGCTTTGAGCTGCAAATAACAAGAGACTCAAAAATAGTCTAATACATTTCTAGTGCATAAGAAGAAAAAATTGTCCCTTACAAAGTATAGAGACAGGGCTATTCTGAGATCCATCCACTCAGCAGCTTAACAACAAAAGCTTTCCCTCCTCTGGGCTCTGCCTTGTCTGATCAACTACCCCCGCGCCCACAAGACAACTTGGGGGTGCCATGGGACTCCTGGAAGTCAGAGAAAGTGCTGTGTCTTCCCTCGTTTCTTTTTATCAGCAGGCACATATAACAAGTCTCCCAGGGAACTTCCCTTCCTCTCCCTCACTGGTCCGAATTGCTTTGTGTGCTCATTTCTGGCAAGAGATGGAACCCCCAGGCTGGGCTTACACCAGTCAAGACAGACGCCTCCCTGGACACAGCCCCACTCACCTGAATAAAGTGGGGGTTCTCTCAGCAAGAAAGGGACTTGCCAAAGGGTAGGCCATGGATAGAATCTACCACAGTGGCCAAGATATTCTGAAAACATTGCGAGCATGTCTTTGATAACCTTTTTAAAGTTTAAAGTCCAAGAGACTTTATATATAACTAGGTTTACACTGAGAATTTCAGAAAGCCTGGCTCAACCTCTGGGACCTGCACCCCTTTGCTCTAGTTACTTCGTTTCTCTAATTCTCTTTCCATAAAATATGAAAGGTAAAAAAAAGTCCCATAGAGGCACTGTGAGCCTGAAACAAGGCCATCTGGGGACGTCCTGAACAGAATGCCTTGCATACAGCAAGTGCTCAATGAATGTTAATCATTATTGGTCCTTCCCTTCACTAATGTCCTCATGTGGCCAACCCAGGGTCCAAGACTGAAAATCTGGGCCACACCCCTGCACCTCCACTTTCTGTTGGTCTTACGTTCTCTGTATGACCACCCTGTGCCCCCCAAGCCTAACTCTGCTAGCAGAGGTGCAGTCAGAGCCTGTAATTATGAGGCCGACTCCTGGAGACAACTCCCTTCTCACACGCATGGGCCCAGGAGAGGGGACCTTGCATCCGACCCTAAAGAGTACCTATCCCCGCTCTCCTGTTGTTTGCATTAGACCAGTGGTTTTTCTCTGGTTTGGGCAGAAGTCTGGGGACCTGAGGCCATGCCTTGGAGCTGGCTGGGTCTGTGTGGGGACGGGAAGAATGTCAAGTAAGCCAGGCCTAGGCCTCCTCTTGCCAGCTCTTCTGGACTGCAGGTGTTAGGGCTTCCGTGTTAGAGTCTTTTGAAAAAGGAGAGAGTGTGAAAAGCCACAGACTGGATGATCTCTGCAGCGGAGTATCAGGAACCTTCCGGAACCCCACCTGGCTCTGCACGTTGTCTCCTAAGTCCTGCAAACTCCCAGTGGTTTGCTGGAAGCCCCTCCCCAACCGCCTCCTGCTTCTCTGGGCGGTGCTCCTTTGACAACTCCGCTCTCAAGAAAATGGTTCCCTGGCCCCCTGAAAACAACTCTTTGATGAGGGAGTTTGCGTCTGCTAACTTGTTTCTAATGTCAGCTGCCTCCTGGGCAGCGGTCACTCCTGAGATCTACGCCCAATCATCCCCACTTGGCTGCCAGGACCAGTGGCTCTGCTACCCCGCTTTACTCTGCAGCTGTTGGGAATCCCACTCTTCCTGCCAAGCTTCGCTAGGAGCCTGCAGACTCTGTGTCCTGCAGTCACAAATTCTTCAGAGCTAAACTGCACACCAGAAGTTCTCAAAGTGTGCAAGTTCTCAAAGTGTGCTTCTGCAATCCTTGAGGTTCCTCAAAAAAACTATCCAGGGAGCCTGTGACTCAAAACTATTTTCTCTGGCTGAAGGAGGGAGGGCATGAGGCGGGGTCTCATATTCTGAGGGTGCATAACGCCCCCGGGTGAAGACAAATGGAACTTTACGCTGGAGGTGAGAACAATGTCACCTAAAAATTGTACACTCATTAATTTGAAAAAATTTTTTAAAACACTCGAAAAAAAAAACCCAACCTATTTTCACAATAATACTGAGATGTAATTTGTCTCTGTGACTCTCCTCCTTCAATCGTTCAGTGGAGCTTTCCAGAGGCCACATGACAGGGGACATCCCAGGAGATTAGATGCAGAAGCAGATGAGACAATGTAGCTGTCTTCCGTGAAGCCAGACACGGAAGATATTTGCAAAAATCTTTTCAGTTACACCTGTCTCACTAAATCTTTTATTTTGAAAAATTGCGCTCTTTTCATTACTCAAAACTATTTTTGGTATACAATATACAATATATTATGTATGCTAATGTGGAATGGTTTTTAGAATTTTAAAATAAATTTCAAAATAAATATTATAATGTTTTCTTAGCTTTAATTTTTTCGACGATAAATGTTCATAGATATAAACCACATAAAAGCTTTCAGGAGGTCTTTAATAACTTGGAAGAATGTAAAAGCATCTGGAGACCAAAAAAGTCTGCGAACCGCTGTTCTCTGCTGTGCTGTACTTTGGTATTTCCCAGCAAACTGCGCTGTATTGTACCGTGGAATCTAGACTGTGCGGCGCAAAAAAGAGGTTCATGACGGATGATGACTGACCCTTGAATATGCTCTAAACCTCTTGGAAAATTATTTGGTTAAAACTGTGCTTGTTTTGTTAGTTTATTTAATATTTTTATAACACATGTTTATTGAAAAATAACAGGGATATTGTAGGTTGAGTTCCAGACCACTGCAATAAAGTCCCACAAACTTTTTGGCATTCTAGTATAATAAAAGTTACATTTACACTCTACTCTAGCCTACTGTATACAATAGCATTATGTCTAAATTATGAGCATATCTTAATTTTAAAATACTTTACTGCTAACAGTGCTAATGATGCATTATCCAAGTCTTCAGCAAGTTGTAATCTTTTTGCTGGTGGAGGGTCTTGATGGCTGCTGACTGATCTGGGTGGTGAATACTAAAGGTTGGCGTGGCACTGCTGAAGGTTGAGGTGGCGGTGGCAATTTCTTAAAATAAGAAAACAATGAAGTTTCCCACAATGACTGACTCTTCCTTTTACGAAAGATTTCTCTGTAGCATGTGACAATGTTTGATAGTATTTTACCCACAGTAGAACTTCTTTCAAAATTGGAATCAATCCTCTCAAACCCTGCCACTGCTTTAATAGCTAAGCTTACAGAATAGACTAGATCTTCTGTTGTCATCTCAATAACGTTCACCGAATCTTCACCGGGAATAGATTCCATCCCATGAAACCACTTTCTTTGCTCATCCGTAAAAAGTGATTACCCCTGTTAAAGTTTTGTCGGGAGGTTGCAGCAATTCAGTCACATTGTCAGGCCCGCTTGTTAGTTCTCTTGCTGTGTCTGCCACATCTGCAGGTAATTCCTCCACTGAGGTCTTGAACCCCTCAAAGTCATCCAAGGGAACTGGAATCAACTTCTTCCAAACTCCTGTTAATGTTGATATTTTGACCTCCTCTTATGAATCATAATTTTTTTTTTATTGGCCAGGGCTGGGTTTGAACCTATCACCTCCAGTATATGGGGCCGGTGCCCTACTCCTTGAGCCACAGGTGCCACCCTGAATCATGAATGTTCTTAGTGGCATGTAGATGATAAATCCTTTCCAGAGGTTTTCAGTTTACTTTGCACAGATCCCTCAGAGGAATCACCATCTATGGCAGTTACAGCCTGATGAAATGCAATTCTTAAATAATGAGACTTGAAATTTGAAATTACACCTTGATCCATTGCCTGCAGAATGTGTTAGCAGGCATGAAAAGACATTGATCTCTTAAAATATCTCCATCAGAGCTCTTGGGTGACTACGTGCATTGTCACTCTGCAGTAATATTTTGAAAGGAATCTTTTCTTCAGAGCAGTGGGTCTCAACAGTGGGCTGAAAATATTCAGTAAACCATGCAAACATTATGAGCTGTCATCCATGCTTTATTGTTCCATTTATTGAGTGACAGAGTAGATTTAACATAATTCTTAAGAGCCCTAGGATTGTTGGAATGGTAAATGAGTATTTGCTTTAAATTAAAGTCACCAGCTGTATTAGCCCCTAAATCAGCCTATCCTTTTAAGCTATGAAGCCAGGCATTGACTTCTTTTCTGTAGTTATTAAAGTCCTACATGGCATATTCTTCTAATAGAAGGCTGTTTGAATAGTGTATCCACCTTCATTTGTGGTCTTAGCTAGATCTTCTCAATGACTTACTGCAGCTTCTGCATCAGCACTTACTGCTTCACTTTACACTTTGGGTTATGGAGATAGCTTCTTAAACTTCATGAGCCAACCTCTCCGTTAGCTTCAAAGTTTTCTTTTGCAGCTTCCTCACCCACCTCTCTTAGCCTTTATGAAATTGAAGAGAGTTAGGGCCTTGCTGTAGACCAGGCTTTGGCGTCAGGGAATGCTGTTTGATCTTCTGTCCAGAGCACTGTAACTTTCTCCATATCAGCAATAAGGCTGTTTTGCTCTCTTATCATTTGTGCGTTCTCTGGAGTAGCACTTTTAATTTCCTTCACATTTACAACTTAGCTATTTGGTACGCCAGGCTTCGCTTTCAGCCTAGCTTGGCTTCGATGTGCCTTTCTCACTAAGCTTAATCATTTCTAGTTTTTGATTTTAAATGATTCTGATGTAACTCTTCCTTTCATAGGGTTATTAATTAGTGTAATTTCAACATTGTTGTGTCTCGGGGAATAGGGAGGCCCAAGGAGAGGGAGAGATAAGGGAGAATGGCCAGACCAGTGAAGTATTCAGAATTTACACAACATTCAGCAGTAAAGTTCATTGTCTTATACGAGAATGGTTTATGGCAGACCAGAACAATTACAATAGTAACGTCAAAGTTCAATGATCACAGGTCACCATTATAGACATGATAATAAAAAAAAAAGTTTGAAATATTGTGAGCATGACCAAAATGTGACAAAAAGGGAGCATGTGTGAGAAAAATGGCTCAAATCGATTTGCCTGACTCAGGGCTGCCACAAACGTTCAATTTGTAAAAAAGACACAGTATCTGCCCAGCACCACAAAGAGAAGTAAAGTGAAGCATGATAAAATGAGAAGTGCCGGGACTACTTAAGGCTTAACTGTAGTTAATCATCTTGGGTATATTTAAAAATTATTATCAGGAACAATCTGTGCAAAGGGTGCTTATTGCTGATTTTGTGAAAAAAAATGAATGAATTAGCATAATTCAATAAAATATGGCACTTTTGAGTAATGGTGCAAAATATGTAATGAGTTCTCTGACTTGGACCATTAGTCTAAATGAAATCCCATTTTTGCCCTCTTTCTGCCATTCATGAACTTTTCCTAGTTAGAGAATTCTTTACTAGTGTGGGTATCATTTACCAGACTCTCTGTAAAAGGCGAAAGATTTATGCGATCTGAAGAGAAACCAGAGTATTACCAGACTCTCTGAAAGTTAAAACTAAATGAAACTAGAGATCATGGAGTTAAAACCTCTCATTTAAAAAAATGAACAGAGTGTCCCAACAATTAAAAAAAAAATGAACAGAGTCTCCAGCATGTTAATTACTTTGTTTAAGGCCACTTATTAAATAGCCAAATAAAAACTTTTGACTCCAGTATTATTGCAGTATATTGGTCAAAGATTAAATTCTTTTTACAGGTAAAGAATTCCATTTGGACAGTAACTTTAGGCTTCAAGTAGTTTATCAGTACACACAGTGACTTTTTTTTAAACGGAGACTCACTCTGTTGCCCAGAGGAAAGTGCCATGGTTTTATCCTAGCTCAAAGGAACCAAACTCCTTGGGTTCAAGGAATCCTCCTGCCTCAGCCTCCCCAGTAGCTGGGACTACAGGTGCCTGCCACGATACCTGGCTAATTTCTTTTCTATTATTTATAGATATGGGGGTTCTCACTTTTGCTCCTGCTGGTCTCAAACTTGTGAGCTCAAGCAGTCCTCCTGTCTTGGCCTCCCAGAGGGCTAGGATTACAGATGTGAGCTACAGAGCTTGGCCTGGATAGTGATCTTTCCATAATTGAAAATATATTTGCTAAAACGTATTGGTTACCAAAAGCATGCCAGTGGCTGACATGAACAAGAAATATACCTTCCCAATACATGAAGGTCCTGGCTACACAGGGTCCCTGCTAAATTTACCTTTAAATTTGGTTCCCAAAGGCAAGCTCTAGCCTGGTATCAAGGCTCAGCATCTGACTAGGGCTAGGGTGGTCCAAAAGATTTGTGTGGCATCACCTAAAATCAGAAGCAGGAGACACCTGGAAGGACAGTTCCTTGCAATCTGGACTTGCCTGCCACTTCCAAAATCCCCCAGTGCCCTCCTACGCTGCAGCTGGGCCACTTGCTCCTCCCTAAAGGGAGCTGCCTGCCATCTCTCTGCCTCCCACTCCTGCCTGCAACACCTACCCCTCAGATTCCCTTTTCTCTGGATTGGCGCCTATTAATTTTCAGCACTCAGTTTATACTTCATCTACTCTGGGAAAACCCTTCCCTGCTCCAGCTCAACACTACCCACCCCCTGGAGGTCAGGAGCCCTCCTGCGTGCTCCCCAAACACCCTGTGCATGCCTATCTCAGCACATCCTGTCCTCTTACACTGAAATGAAAGCTCCTTAATGGCAAGGACTGGGCCTTATTTGTCAAGGTGCTTCCTGGACCCAAGTTGATAACTGGCACATACTAATCTCCTTATAAATAATTATTGAATGAATGATTAACTGAGCTAATGAGCAAGACCCTAAACTCAGCATTAACAGAGATATAAAGCAAAACATATAACGTAGTTTTTAATTTTCAAGTGGCCACACAAAGGAAAAATAAACAGATGAGGCACACTCCCTGAGTGAAGGACTCAGACTCTGGACTTTATCTTGCAAGTGCAAATAATGTAACCTGATCACAAGTACCCTCATATTAACCTGAAATTTAAAAAAATAGATAAAATTAATTTCATTAATGTATTTTGTTTAACCCAGTACTTCCAAAATCATTTTCAACATACAATCAATATAAAACACAGTCAATGAGATATTTTACTCTTACATTTTGGCCCCCATCTTCAAAATCCAGTATGTATTTTACACTTACAGCACATATCAAGCTGTACTAACCACATTTCATGACCAGTGGCTACTGTATTGGACAGCATAGGTAGATCCACTCCAAGAAATTTCTGTCCAGGATATTACCGGCACACTCCGTGGGCCATCATAGCTCTCACTCCAGGCCTAATAGAGGCTCAGAATCCTGGTCTTTCATACCAGAAATGACCTCAAATTGACAAAACCTGTGCGTCACCAAACCCAACAGGCTTCTGGAAGAACAAAGAGAGGCTACTATGGAGGATTGGTGTCTGGATCTTTGGGCTGATGTTCATTCAGGACGTAAAACAACAGGCCCACCTTGAAATCAAGAAAACCTGGCATTCATGTAGGGAAACAAGGTGGTTATTGTGGGCATTAAAATGTCAGCTACCAAGGCCAGGCACAGTGGCTCACGTCTGTAATCCTAGCACTCTAGGAGGCTGAGACGTTGTGGATTGCTTGAGCTCAGGAGTACACAACCAACCTGAACAAGAGTGAGACCCCCATCTCTACTAAAAATAGAAAAAGTTAACTGGGCATTGTGGTGGGCACCTGTAGTTCCAGCTACTCGGGAGACTGAGGCAAGAGAGTCTCCTGAGCCTAAGATTTTGGGGTTGCTGTGAGCTGTGACACCATGGCACTCTACCCATGGTGACACAGTGAAACTCTGTCTCAAAAAAAAAAAAAAGAAAGAAAGAAAGTAGCCACCAATACTGAGATTGTGATGATTTTATTTTAGGAGTTGATTTTATATTTTGATACATTGAGAAAGAATTTGACAACTTTTCTTACCCTGAAAGGGTATTTCTAAATTTCCTAAAACAACTATTAAGAAATATAATCAATGATAGATGAAAGAACTAGTTAGTGACCTTATTGCATAAGAACTAGTTAGTGACCTTATTGAATTTTTGTTGTGCTAAGATGACAACAGGATCAGAGGGAAGAATGTTTTATACATTATAATGTAAGTTATCTACAGCCAAGTGCTCTTGAATTGCTATAAGGTGAAATAGAGTACATCAGATAGGAAGTACTCTCAGCATAGAATAAGGTCACACATGAAGTCACATTACATATGTCAGACAACCATTCATTTCCGACGCTGTAAGTCCTTTTACCCGTGTCTCTTTGAATAAAAGCCCAGGCTCACTTGTATCTTCATTATGGTTAATTTTTTATTATTATGCACTATTAAACAGCACAGAAATTGAAAATATCCTATAATGTTAATTATTTGTATATATTCTTTCAGGTTTTTCTAGGTATATTTGATGGATCTTTTTCTCCATTCTCAGACAATTCATATTTCAATATTATTTATATTTGTTTCATATTAGAACCAAAAGGTACAAAATACAAGGAAAATTCCTTTCTTCCCTGCTACCCATCCCAAAGGCAACCACTGCCACCCGACCGTTTGGTCTTTTTCCAAACACAGTCCGTGTAAGGAACTCCTTTTTTTCTTTGTTTAAAACAAATGGTATTATTCTATACAGGCCTTTTATGCTTTTTTACACTTAATGGAATTGGAATATTCTTCCGTATCCGTACATGAAAAGCTGTCTTGTTATTTACTAGAGCTGCGTGGTATTTTGCAGGCTACACTTTTTATTTCCCCTATTGATGTGCATTTAAATTATTTCCAACATTTGGGAATTGTAAACAGTGCCTCCATAAATAACTATGACATTGTATCATTTTGAATGTGAATATTTCCATAGGGTAACTTTCTGAAATTAGAATCACCAGATCAAAGAGTATATACACTTTAAGTTTTGCTTAAATACTGCCAAATTGTACTCCCTAGAAAATTCTGCCAATTTACAATTCCACCAGTACAATCCTCATTAGCTGAGAGATAGAAAAACAGTATCTCATTTAATTTAATTTGTTTTTCTCCTATGAATGAACTTGGCCATCTTTTTTTTTTTTTTTTTTTTGAGACAGAGTTTCACTTATTAACCCTCAGTAGTGCTGTGACGTCACAGCTCACAGCAACCTCCAATTCCTTGGGCTTAGGTGATTCTCTTGCCTCAGTCTCCCAAGTAGAACTCGGCCATCTTTTCATAGGCTTAAGGAGCCATTTTCAGTTACTTTTCTGTGTATTACCTTTTGATAGCTTATTGATTTGTAGGAGCTCATTAAGGAATAGGCTGTTAGTACTTTTTTTGAGGTTTATCATTAGTCTTTTAACTTTGCTTATGGTGGTTTTTGCCATGCAAAAAAATATATTCTTGTCTTTTAAGTTTTTATGAACCCAAATTTCATAAATATTTTGTAGCTTCCTTGATGTTGTGTTATATTCATTTATTTGTTTATGTAGAGAAGGGGTCTTGCTGGCTTTGAACTCCAGGGTTTGAGTGATTGATCCTCCTGCCTCAGCCTCCTAAGTAGCAAGGACTACCAGCATGCTCCACTTCATCCAGCTCAACAAATATTTATTGACAATGTACTATGGGTCCCAAGGTTCTAGGTACTGGGAGTCCAACAGTGAGTGAAAGAGACGCTAGTACAATATTAGAGAAGTCAAATATATTGCCCTTATCATTTTTGTTGGTTTTACTTAACACATCATAGACATCGTCCACAGGGAGAGCTATCAGATTCTTTTTCATGGTTGTATAGTCTTCTTTTTCCAGTACACACCATAAATGTTATAACCAACTCCTTGCTGGGCACAATCCATACTTTTAGCCAGGGGTTAGCAGAGTTTTTTAATAGCATCAGATCATAAATAGTTTCCACTTAGCCTCGTCACCACTATTAACTCTGCTGCTGCTGCACAGACACAGCCAAGACAGTATGTTACAAAAGACCATGGCTGTGTTCCAGGAAAACTTTATGCATGAACACTGAAACTTGAATTTCATATAATTTGCATGTCACAAAATGGTCTTTTATTTACTTATTTATTGCTAATCATTTAAAAATGCAAACAATAAAAATTCATAGCTCACCGCTCTTACACAGACAGCAGGGCTGGACTGGCCTGTAGGCCACTAGACCCCTCTTTAGGACATTATATGGCGTTACCTCCCAGATGTCCCCTGAAAGCTGTGACTTTCTGTGACTTCATTTAAAATCAAATTTAGAAACTAGAGGAACTTCATTGTCAAAGCCAACAGAGGTAACAACAATAGTTATAGTAATAGCATAAATCACATCCCTTGGCTCCACACAAAGGCAATGCTATAGAAAACAAACGCCTGCTCTCAGACACTGCTCACTCAGCAGTAGTACCGAGTGTGCCTCGTCCCCATCAGGTTATGGATCTGATTGAATGACGGAGGCTTGAGATTCACTAGGAAATCCCACTAAGCCCCTACGTCATTGGGCATCCTAAGCTCCTCCCCTTCCAGCAGCAAACCCCGCCCACTGCACTGCGCCTGTCACGATCCCTGGGTATCACCCGACTCTACTGTCCTTGTCTTCATAGCACTCAGGACACCTGACGTTACATTGCATGTTCACTCTCATAACCATGGACACCTTTCTAAAAATGGAACTCACCAGCTTCCTAGAGAATACGCGAGACCCAGGTTACTATTGGCCAGCTTCACATGGCATAGTAGACAGCGTAAGCAGAAACGGGGGCAGCTCTCACTTTCTTCTTCGTCCTTGTGTATCTTTCCTTGGTGACCCCAGAGGATAAATGAGGCTCCTTCCAATATGTGAGAGATTCAGGCCCCAACAGAAGAAATGGCTTCTGTGCTCTGCCTTATGGGCCTGTATCTTCCCAGACTCTGGTTTAGTCGCTTCTGAACTATTTCTCATTACTGAGTGTTTCTCTATGTTAGGAAGAAATGAAAATATGAAATTTCATAATGAGAAAAAACTTCTGGGTTTTGCATATGATTTAGGGAAAATTTGATTCTTTTCCGAAAGTATTTCTAATACTTATACTTTAAGAAAACGGCACTAAATCCGAAGAAGAGAATTAATCCTGTTCGGGGAAGCAGTACAGAAAACCCTAAGTTAACTTTATCTACATCAGGTTGCACACACCAGATAACAGTTATAAAAAAAAAAAAAACTACAGCTTTTGTTTTCTCTATCGTCATCTGAAAAACAGATGTTTAATTAGTTCCTAAGGTTACATACAAAATAAACAATTAACCAATCACCATATATGATTTTAATGCCAAGTGTGTAAGACAACTTTTTTTTTTTGAGACAAAGTCTTACTCTGTCACCCAGGCTACAGTGCAATGGCGTGATCATAGCTCACAGCAACCTCAAACTCCTGGGCTCACGTGATACTCTTGCCTCAGCCTTATGAGTGGCTGAAACTATAGGCTTATGCCTCCACACTCAGCTAATTTGCCTATTTTTAGTAGAAATGGAGTTTCACTTTGCTCAGACTGGTCTTGAACTCAAGCTCTTTCCCCCTCTACCTCCCACAGTGCTAGGCTTACAGATGTAAACCACCATGCCTGGCCTGTAAGACTACATTTTTGGATGCTAACTGGGGGAGAACCCCATACATATTCTCCCCTAGTGTGAGGTTCAGGGCAGATACAAGAGGAATGTTCGACATGGCCTTTGCCTACAGGGCAGTTACAGCCAAGTGGAGAGTAGGGCATAAATCTAGAAAAGGGCTTTTTGGCTTCGTCATCACACTGTCACACTGAGTCTTAATTTTATCCATTGTGAAATTGGAAGGGGGAGGGTGTTAATCACTAAAGTAATTTTCAGCTCTAAAACTTTTTATAAATTTAAATACTACCCTGGCATTTTCAAGCATTTGGATGCTTTTTTTGTGATGGCGAGAAAAAGCCCACACTGTATAAAATTAACTTCTTTTCTTCTGTAGGTATTAAAAAGATCCAATGAGTATGTTTAGAATGTCTACTATGTGCCCAGCGCGGTGCTGGAGATACAACAGGATGAGACTAATAAGGAGTTTTCAGTCTGTATGTTTCCTACTTCTTAAGTGTTCATCTTCTGCATGTGCTCAGTATTTGGTGGAGTAAAAAATAAAGCAGGTAAAAACACATCCTGTGGGAACTATATGGGACACATAAAATAAGCCTGGCTTTGTTGAAAAGCATTCTTATTTCCTATGCAATTGGCATGTGGTAATTATATTTACTTTCTAATTACTAATGAGCACTTCTTAAATAATTGGTACCCTGTTTGTGTTCCCCAGTACTAAGAATTGCACTGGATAACCTCCACGGAAGCGTGTACGTGTAATTTGATCAACTAGTAGGGGTAAGGCATCCACTGTAATTGAAATCAGTTTCCCTGGTGCATTTAATACTGGCATACAGAAGGGGAAGAGAAGTCATATGTAATTATGATTAAAATGGAGTTTCTCAGGCATGTCAAGGGCCTCTTCATGCAGTCACTTAGGGAAGAAAGGGGGGAAGCCATCCTATTCCCATAGGAAAGCCCAGAAGTCTGCAATGGACAATCAACAGGTACAGCCAAGGTCAACTCAGTAGAGTCCCGGCAAGCCAATGGGACACCAACCACATGAGGTGCACTTTGCTAGGCACATTTGATTGTAAGAACAAGATGCAGCCTCAGAAGTTCTTTATAATGCTTTATGCAGTTTACCATCCACTTGGGCACAGAACATAATAACAAATCCTGACAACAGTTTGTCATACAAGCAATTTCAAATCCTTGAAAAAGTTTTAATTTCAGTGTACGTATATTTTCACTAAGGTCAGTTCAGATCTTTTATAAAGAACAATATACTACCAAAGTTTAGTAAAAGTAGAGGGCCCAAATAACATCCTTATTTACAGAAGAACTTTGCTATTACTGCTTACTAAGAAAGCAAGGTGGAGAGAGGGCAAGTAGGAAGAAGTCCAGTGAGTTACAGTGACAGCACGAGATCATCTGACCGGCTTCTTCCTAAATACTTAAATTCTTTCCCACACAAATCATAGACACCATTATGGGAAATGCTCATGAAATTATTTAAAAGAAATAATCGCATTCAGAAAAAGCAAGAGCGCCCAGCTCAAGATGGCAGACTAAGCTCATGCATTTGCTATCTCTACTATTTCTCCAAGCCCCTTGGAGCTCATAACAAGGATATCCTTAAAAGGACTGGTTTATAACAACATGAACAAGACAGGTGTCATTAGCATGCAAGAAATCTCAAAAAATTTCCGGAAGCCAAAAGCAGAGGCATAGCACAGAAGAAATTGGCAACTGCTGAAGCCCAGATGTAAATATTATAAACCTTGACAGTGATGGATGGCGTAGCTGAGAAGTTAGAAGGAGTGGAGGGAGGGCGTGGGTGTTCAGCATCCACACAGCCCACAGCAGGGTACCAGTAGTTGCTGGCTGAGGTCAATGGGACAAGACAGAATTTTAGCACTTTATATAAGGTTATTATTGCCCCTAAAATAACTGAACACAGCAACAGGAAGAAAGGAGGTGGGAGGGTGGAGGAGTTGACAGATACTCTCTAATGTGGGGACAGCAAGAAATAATTTAGAGTTGTAGGGATAATCAGCAAAAGGTTTTAAAACGCGGCATTGTTGCAAGTGTATGCCTCCTAGGTGTGGAATGAGCAAAGAGTGCTCATGGGCTAAAACAATTTTACCCTCATTTTATAGCCTTATACACTGTTCTATTTCTTAAATGAGTGCATCGAACATTTTTATAATGAATAAATATGTAGGTAGAAGAATACCAGGACAAATAAATATTATATTCTGAGCTTATAAATATCAAAGAGTAAGACATTTTATATATTAAGTAGAAAAAGCAAAACTAAAAAGAATCCTAAAATGGAAATCTGTTGTTTTAAAAAATATTTTGTTGGTGTATTAAATTTATGTTTATACATGCACAGAAAGGGCTTTAACAGTGACTGCTTCTGGAGGAGGAGAGTGGAACTGAAGAGGAGAATAAAAGCAGACTCATCTTTCCCCTCTCTGTATACTTCTGAATTGTTTGAAATGGCTACCAGGAGTGTCTGTGACTCTTTAAAGCTTAAAGACAAGTTTTAAAAATTACTAAATTAAACAACTTAAGAGAGGAGCAAAAATATATCAAAATGTCGATACAGATCCACACACGTGGTATCCATTCACCCATTTAATAAACACACTGGTATTGTGTGTTATTCATTGTACTAATCAGAGGAGAAACAGCAATAAATAATACATTCCGTGTCTTGGAGGAATTCATAGTCAGATAGTACAAGGACAATATGAGTTGTCCGATCCGGGACCCCAGCCCTGTTGGCGTGGTGGGGCAGTGTCAGTGAAGCTTCTCCGAAGCGATGATGCCCACAGAGAGTATAGATGTATCAGTGCCAAGGCGTAGGTGGGGTGTACCGTCTCTAAGTGTATGTTTGTATGTATACACGTCTGTGTGTCTAGAATGTGTCAGCATTTGTATGAAGTAAAAGCAAACAAGCTCTGCTGATAGCAAGGTGACACCCAACGTCGTCATGGCTGACACAGCCTCATCTCTGGCTGTTTCTTAAGCTCCAATAAAGCGTCAGGGAAGGAGTGAGGAGGAGGGAGATGGCACGCTGAAGCTTCTGAGTGATCCAGACTCCCTGGGAAAGTTGGGGAGTCTAATGAAGCATAGCCAGCGCAGATTAAATGATGTACAAATATTTGAGTAATAGTCGAGAGTCTTTACTTTCCAGGTTCCCAAAGCGCTCGAGCAAATCAAGACTGTCTTTCTCTAGATGCCAAGCCCCAGCACCAAGGCAGTAACTAACTGGGAGAAACAGACCAGGCCATTTCTGACTCCCTGTCCTTGTTCTCGTGTCTAGATCCCACGTCCCTCCCTCCCTACTAAAGAGGAAAGTTGAAAGTGGTTCTGTCCAGGAGGTCCCAGTGTCCGGTGTTAACAAGCTTTGTTTCCCGAGCTGCGCACGCGCCATGTTCGGGGACCCGGCCTGTGGTTTGGGAGGAACGCAGGATTGGCGCGGGGCTCGGCAGGTTCAAGTCTGCACGTGTGTCAGAGCTGCCACGACTCGGCAGGGCTTTTCCTGGCAGGTTAGTTATGCCCTGCAGGACTTTCGGTTGGTTTTTATGGTCTTTAAAGCCACCGTGAAAGTCAGTGGGCCTGGAATTCAAACTTCTTATATATTCTACTCCACAGCTGAGATTTGGGTGCTCAGACCTGTTTTCTTTCTACAACAGAAATCTCAGCATTGAAGACAAGATGAATGTGATAAGACAGAGGCAGAGGAAATTGTGGGTTTATGTCTCCAGGTGGGCTAATTTCCAAATTACACTGGAGAAAATTGCGTAGGATAATTTCACAGATTTCCTCCCTGGTTCATGGTGGCAGAATTGTTGCACCTGCAAAAGTTAATTACACATTTTTTTTTTCCATAGCGAAGATACCTATAATTGGGGGTTGCTTGTCTTAGCCAAACTTGTTTCTTGTAGGGCCCAGGAGAAACAATTTTATCCTGGGAATGAATAAATGATGACGGGAGGCTAAATGATAATCGGGTTACTTTATTATATCTACAATAAAATCACTGAAAGAATCCTATGTGAAGTTTTGATCTTTACCACAACTTGCATTTGTCTTCATTGATTGTGTGATGATGACATCCTTAAAAGTGAAACATCGCACACTAGAATTCTGCCTGCCTGGAGGGATTAACGCGAGGGTGTTTTGATTACCTTAATACTAATAGTTACTATAGATAGCTTATGTGGACAAATTCAGTTTCATTTCAACAGCTATGCATGGCATGCCTTCTGTGCTCAAAGCTACCTGGTAGGCACCGAGAAATTCCACAACAAAGAAGGCCTGTCCACAAAGCATTTGCACTTCTGAGAATTATGACTTTTTTTTTTTTTTTGTGAAAAGACATTTTTGTTAACAGTTCATATTAACATGTTGAATGTAAGTTAATCTTTCCTAAATTGCAGGAGGATACTGCGCTGCCTGAAGGTCATCAGTAGGGGCCCCACGGCAGCATGCACTGAGGTCTAAGAATTAGAAAAAGTATCCGATGTCAGCGCATTTAGTTGCCCACTTTTATAAAAAAAGGAGGAGAGAATCTTACTTAAGATTCTCTATTATTTGGTTTTCAGCTAATTGGGCAGCCCTGTTAGAGGCCATTTGATTATGTATTAATTATAATCAATAAAAGATGATCAAAATATGAGCTCCAAGGAAATCAAAATGGAGTGAGACCAGCATCAGTGAGAGGGTATCTGGATTTGGGGTACAAAATGTGGTCCACATTTGTCAGTGGCTGTCAAAAAGGGACATGATGGAAATTTGGGGAGATTTTTGGTTGTTACAGGGACTGCAGCATATTACTGGTATTTGGTGGGCAAGCGCCAGGGATTGGACATGTCCTGCAATGTAATAGTCTCAAACGACAAAACTTATTTTGTGACGTGACTTTCAAATACAGCCCAATATGTAGGTAAAAAATATGCTTGTAATTATCTATAAATTCAATTTGTTTCTTTTGCGAGATTCTTTTGCGTTTCTTTTACGAGATTTTAAAGACACTGAATTTTCCAAAAGTGCGATTACCATGTACATGCAGAGACAACCATGCCTTGTGAAGCACCGTCTGAGAGCCATCCACCATTTGGCAAATCTCAGGCACAACAGCATGGCTCTGGAAGGTTACCTGAATCAGATTTTATTTGTAGCACCCACAATCATGGTGACTTCCTTTGACTTAGTAATATATTTAATATGAAATAATTTCTTCCAAACTCAAGCTATTTTGGAGAGGGCCTTTGTTTATGAGCTTTTCCAGTATCATTCAATTCCTACATTAGTTTGACCTGACTGGAGAAACCATACAACTACCTGGAAATGTGACTTAGTTTAGTAAGTAAGTAAACTTGGGAGTGTCTCACCTAGATTGTGGTCTAATTTAATTAATATCTCAGAGTTTTCCACCTTGGGAGAGGGGAGCAATTCCTGAATAAGTAATTGTTGCTTGGTTGATTGAAAAACACTTTTTTAAAATTTAATTTTATTTATTTATTTTGAGACAGTCTTACTTTGTCGCCCTCAGTAGAGTGCTGTGGCATCATAGCTCACAGCAACCTCAAATTCTTGGACTCAAGTGATTCTCTTGCCTCAGCCTCCCAAGTAGCTGGGACTACAGGTGCCTGCCACAACACCTGGCCATTTTTATAGACAGGGCTCTTGCTTTTTGCTCAGGCTGGTCTCAAACCCGTGAGCTCAGGCAATCCACCCACTTTGGCCTCCCAGAGTGCCAGGTTACCACTGCTCTCAGCCTGAAAAACACTTAAAAGAGAAGAAAAAACTGGAGTATTTGGCCACACCATCCCACTGGCTCCTTGATAGAATTCCACATTGGTCTTTGCAGTCCCTGCATCTGGAAGCAGTCCAGCACCTCACCCCACACTGATCAGTCTTAATTGGGTCATCATATTGTCATCATCATCCTAATGCCATCCTTTAGCCCTGCTGGTAACTCTGGCCCTAACAAAATAGTATCCAAAACCGATGAAAAGAACTTGCTATAAACTGGCTCATAGATGGGTTTGTACAATGCCTCTGGCTTTCCACTTTCCTTGACATACCTAGAATGATTCTTGCACAGAGAGAATCTCATTTGTCATTCTGTAATGGTGCTGAGAATCTTAAAACTTTACCACTAGCATGAGGTTCATTTTTATCTTTTTTTTTTTTTTTTTGAGGCAGAGTTTCACTTTGTTGCCCTTGGTAGAGCGCCCTGGCATCACACAGCTCACAGCAACCTCCAACTCCTGAGTTCAAGCGATTCTCTTGCCTCAGCCTCCCGAGTAGCTAGGACTACAGGCACCTGCCACAATGCCCGGCTATTTTTTGGTTGCAGTTTGGCCGGGGCCGGGTTTGAACCCACCACCCTCAGTATGGGGCCAGCACCCTACTCACGGAGCCACAGGCGCCGCCCCATGAGGTTCATTTTTATAAAATGGATACAGAACTAAGTACCATTTACTATCACATATTCAAACAGAATAAATTCACTCAGTGGATTAATTTGTTCTTGACTTCTACACCAAACGTGTCATGCCAATGTTTAAAGAGGCAATGCGGAGTATCCGTCTAGGGACCTTTTTATCAAAACTTGCATTTACTACGCTGTGATTTTTTTTGCATGTCTATTTGAAATGGGTTAAACTGTGATGGCCAGTTCCTGTGCACACTTACCATGGATGATTCAGGAATATCTATGTACAGTCGGCTCTCTGTGGCCACAGGTTCCACATCCTGAATTCAACCAACCATGGATTGAAAATATCCAGAAATTACAAACACAAAACAATGTAAGCTAATCACATGTATCCCTATATTTATCTAAAATAAAAGATCCAGAAAAAAAACTGATAAAAATAACAATAAAACAATTGAAAATGAAAAGTATGAAACTATTTTCACAGCATTTACCTTGTATTAGGTATTATAAGTTATCTAAAGATGATTTAAAATATATGAGAGGATGTGCGTAGATTATATGCAAATATTACACCCTTTTGCACAAAGACTTGAACATCCTTAGAAGTTGGTACCATAAAGGGGGTCCTGGTCCCCCTTAGATCCAGAGGGACAACTGTATAATCAGATGTGGGCATGTTTAAAAGGTGCAATGGGCTCGGCGCCTGTGGCTCAAGTGACTAAGGTGCCAGCCACATACACCTAAGGTGGCGGGTTCGAATCCAGCCCGGGCCCGCCAAACAACAACAACGGCTGCAACCAAAAAAAATAGCCGGGCCTTGTGGCGGGCACCTGTGGTCCCAGCTACTTGGGAGGCGGAGGCAGGAGACTCGCTTGAGCCCAGGAGTTGGAGGTTGCTGTGAGCTGTGATGCCACAGCACTCTACCCAGGGGGATAGCTTGAGGCTTTGTCTCAAAAAAAAAAAAGGTGCAATGTGGGGTGTTCTTAAACATGTCTCCTCTTTTCATTAAGGCTGCAGTAGTTTTCCCAAAGTTTAGAGAATTGGAATTCTGCCATTAATAAACATACTAACCCATTCATTCCTTCATTCATTTGATAACATGTACAGGGCTGTATCTGCTGATCTAATGTGTGCAAGGGACAACATGAGTGCCTGTGAATGCAAAAGTGAATGGCCACTCAGTCCCTGCCCTCCAAGTAGCAAGAGAAAGAATTTTTTCAAATTCAGTGGTTACTTGGAAGTTTACCATTAAGCCCTTACATTCTGTGAAAGAAAGCCAAGGGATTTTAGATGGAATGGATATTTACCAGTACAAATATTTCATTAGTAGTAGTAGGAATAGAAGTGAATAATTTGGAAATGTCATCTAGCAAAAGTATCTTTAGAACCATGGAAGTGCCTGGAGCAAATTCAGAGTAATTGAGCTATACTCAGAGCATGATTTAGACATTCTCCTAGAGCAGCTAATATGACTGAGCATCCTTAGAGAGTGATGGAGCTACACACAGAGTACAGACGTCCTGACCTACAGGGATTCGATGGTTCCAAATAATTTTTCAACTTAGGATGCTTTATCAGGATGTAGCCCCGTGGGAAATTGAGAAGCATCTGTATACCAGAACATCCCCTGGAAACCAAGAGTTATAACTATGGAAAGCCTGGAACATTCTTAGAATAGAGTCCCACTCAGGGTGGGACTGGAGCATCGTCAGGAGGAATGAAGTTAGACAATCCCATAAAGAGAAGCCTTTCTCCACATTTCCTCATTCCTGTCAGCTCACATCCTATTTTTCCCTGTCCCCAAGGTTCAAATGACTAGCATCATAGAATTTTTTAATGTGAGAGAAAGAAGTCAACTTACTTGTTTTAGATGAAGGAGCTAAAGTGCAGAAGAGTTCTTGTATTTACCTTGAGTCAGAGGTCTCAGAATAAGTTAGTAGAAGTGCTCAAGCTACAGCCCTGTTCCCCTGCTCAGAACTGCTTCACTGATTCCCTTTCTTTAGTTGTATATTCTAGAAACTGCTCTTTGCAATGCACCTCAGATTCAGCCCTTCTTCATCTCTGGTCTACCTAAACAACTTTCTTCTCCAAATTTTCCTGCACCACACTTATACAATCAACATTTCTAAACACAGCTTTCTCTGTGTCACTCCTAACTCTGAGATCTACAGCAGCCTAACCAAATGCGTCCCAAAGGTTGGCATGAAGCCCTCCTCCTCCACGAAGCCCTCTTGGGTTATGCCAAAGTGCATTTATCTCTCTGTATTTGGAACTTAGTTGCTTTACTACCAGCATGTAAGCCTAGCCTGATTTGTCTTATTGGTCAATGGTTTTACTAATATCAGTCTTCTTTTCAATATTATAGTCAAAGATCTTTGGTTACAGAGAAGTTCAGTTTTCACAGCAAACCAATTGTTTTTCCCTCACAGGCCCTTAAATTCTTAATTATCCCCCCATAATTCTGTCTTGTACATGGCTTTGGTTGGCTTTGGTGCCAGCTCTACATGACCTTACAGTTAATTGCTGACATCTAATTAATTCAGTTTCTCAGCCAATATATTATTCTTAATTACCTGGGAGTGAGTAATTTTATAAGCTGTGTGTCCTTCCTTCTGTCTCAAATTAAATTCCAATAGATGATTTCAGGTCTGAACTAAGAGAGGGTTAACATCAAGTTAGAGCAGGTATTTCATAACCCAAGGTAAGTTGGGAATTATCTGTTCTTTGTGAATAATCTGTACCCCTTCTTCCCCCTCAACAATTAATGTAACAGTTTAGTTGTCATTGTCATGAGAATCAAGGCAGTGTGCACCCCCCTTCTCCTTGATTTGAGTCCCAAATGCTTTGCAAGAAGAATCTGACAGCCTGAATAGAAGAGAAGAGTGTTGTCGGGGGCGGGAGAAAGGCGAGAGAGGTAGGAAGTGTTTCTTTTCCCTGACATTTGAGCTGTGAGTTGTCAGGAAGGAAGGGATCTGAGTGGGTTTTTATCAGTTACTGAAAGGAGCTCTGCCCAGAGCACTAAGCCTATTTCTCAGAGCCCCATGCAGTACTTCTCCAATTTTTAAGTGGCAGCTGTAGTGTAGTGAAGCAATAGAGGCTTAGGGATTCAAGCACAGGGTTCAACTGAATTAAGATGGCCCTGTGTCTTCATGCCTGGGTTTTTAGAGCCAAGTTGTTTAAATGCTCTTCGCCTGTTTTCCTATATGTAGAGTATAGAATAATAATCACATTTCCTCATTTTGGAGAGTCAATTTAGATGAGATAATACATGTGAAAGTACTTTGTAAAACCTAACACACCATACAAAGGTCAATTACAGATTATTATTAAAGGTGCCTCAGTTCAATCCTTCTGTTACAATGCTGTTCATGCAACGGAGGTGGAAGACTGATTGCTTTTTAAAAGTATTAAACGGCTTGGCCCCTGTGGCTCAAGTGGCTAAGGCGCCAGCTACATACACCTAAGGTGGTGGGTTCGAATCTGCCAAACAACAATGACGGCTGCAACCAAAAAATAACCAGGCATTGTGGTGGGCACCTGTGGTCCTAGCCACTTGGGAGGCAGAGGCAGGAGACTCGCTTGAGCCCAGGAGTTGGAGGTTGCTGTGAGCTGTGAGGCCACAGCACTCTACCCAGGGCGACAGCTTGAGGCTCTGTCGCCAAAAAAAAAAAAATATATATTAAACAATAGCTGAGCATGGTGGCTCATGCCTGTAATCCTAGCACTCTGGGAGACAGAGGTGGGAGGATCACTTGAGCTCAGGAGTTCAAGGCTACCCTGAGCAAGAGCAAAACCCAGTCTCTACTAAAAATGAAAAACTAGCCAGGTATTATGACAGGTGCCTGTAGTCCCAGCTACTCAGGAGGCTGAGGCAAGATGATCACTTGAGCCTAAGAATTTGAGGTTGCTGTGAGCTATGACGCCATGGCACTCTACAGACTGAGACTCTGTCTTTAAAAATATATATATATGTAAAAATATGTGTACATATTATATATATATATATTATGCACACACATATATATACAAAAAATAATAATTCCTCTCCTTTACCTTTAACCCAAATATATTTCTTATGCCCAAACCCAAAAAAAGGAGAAAGGGCATTGTTGTGCTTTTTTGCTGTTGTTGTTGTTTGTTTTTTTCACACACACAAAAATACATCTGTAATACAGCTTTAGATTTTCAACAGTAGCCACACAGGTCAATTTAGCCCAAGACATCAGAGCAGTTTTGGGGTGCTTCCAGGGTTTTACTTCCAGGCCTCTGAGCCGAGTATGGAAAGTATTTCAGTAGCAGCAAATTAGTTACAAATTAACAGGGAGCAAACAGAGTGTTGGCCTTGATTAAGCTCTCAATGGATCATGTTAATTACTTTATTTTTTACTTATATTACCCTCTGTATGATGGTTTTAGATCCAATGTTTATACAAATGACTGTCTTTACATCCTGCTTCATTGTTTTCATGTTTACTGGGGGAAAAGTCATTAAAGCCTACATGAACCGGTCCATTCATGTTTGTTAACTACTCTACTCTTTCTCCCCTTGATAATTCTGCTTATATTACTTTTGCTTTTGGAGGGTTTCTTTCAACATCACCTTATGAAAATTGTCAATCATGCATCATTTTTAGGGAGGGAGAAAATGGGTAGGAAATGAAGTTTCCAATGGCCAGAGAAGAAAAAGATGCTGTGATGCTGACTTAAAATCCCACAGATGTTTAGGAAAATGAAGAGCTTTGACCATCTTGACTTTAATTTCATAAACAAGCCTTTTTCAAAATGTATAATTCCATTATTGTTTTTCTTCTGCTGGATTAACAGAGAGAGAAAGAGAATACCTTCTTCTTTCTTTCTTTTTCTTTTTGCATAGAAAGCCATCATCTCCAAAGTGCCTGTTTGATTCCTATAAGCTGTATATCCTTTCTTCTGTCTCAAACTCAATTCCACTAGATGATTTCAGGTTTTAAAAGAAGTACTAGGCTTCAGCCTCGAGGACTGAAGTGGTTCGCTTTCATCCTCATGTCACCCCTAAGACAGAGATACAGTGATTGTTCTAGGCTTACTCTCAAGAAAGCACTTTGGAATTGCAAATAGATTCCAGAGTGGTCGTTATATAATTTGTATGTAAATAATTTTCCAATCTAAGCACCTTTGAATTAGTAACGCGGGCCTTGGGATTTCTTAGCCTAACATAGGGATTAGCAGAAAGCATTCAGTTTCCTGTTCTGGGTGAGGTACTAAAAGGTTGAGACCTTGGTGGGGTTTGGTTTAGCTCTAGAAAGTCAATTGCAAAGTAGGAGGCAGCATGAAGGCAATGGCTGAGCCGTGTTTGAGAGAGAGAGGGTTTGCAGGAGGCTCTCAGAGTCATTTCAATCCTTTCTTCCCCAGTTCCCGGACTGCCCCTGGCACCCACAGAAAAACCCTGCCCTGCTCTTTGTCTCAGGGAGCAACTTTGTGGTGCTACCCACAGGGCTAATGCCTCTCCCAGCCTGGGGAGATTGGAGCACACACATCCCTGAGTGGAAATGACCAGATGGTGAGGTCAAAATCCCTTCCCTATCTCCTTCAAGATCTTGCCTCCAAAACAGAGCTTGGGGATTATTGACTGTCTAAGGTTCTCCAGTCTACCGGAGGAAATGCCAGTTGTGTGGGCTGTGACTTTGGGATGAGACCACAGAGCCTGTAGAATCAAGTTGAACCTCCGAGTGCCAGCCTCATGGATGTCGGCCCACAGGCTGCTCGGGCAGAATGTTCACGCAGATGCTCCACGAACGAGCTCCCTCCCCACACTGTAAATTCAGACTTCCCCAAAGGATTTGTCAAGTTGGAAATCTCATATATACCCATCCTTACCCTCTGTAGGCAGAAGCAATTTCAGAGCTGTCTCCTCAGCAAATTGTTAACCAACTCAGAGCCTGGTGGTGCACCAGCAAGTTCTGTCAGTTTATTTCAGGACAGCCAGAAGGAGCTCTGCAGAACTGGTCCTGTAAGGGTAAAACACAGGGCAGGAGCCTGGGCAGAAACAGCTGACCTCATAGGATCTGACTTTCTACTCCCTACCCAGCCCCAGATACTGTATCCTTGGACAGACTAAGAAACTTAAGAATTAGAATTTCAAGAAAGAAATGATCAAAAATGCCAAAATCCTTCACTGAATTCGTTAAAGGGGAAGTATTTAATGACAGCTATGTGATAGCATTTCAAAATGGCAAGGCATTTGATTCAACCCATGGCTTTTGACCCCTACAACGTGCTTAGGTTTATGTTAACATTGCAAATAGAAAGAAAAAACCTGAGCATCATCCCACAGGGTTCAGACTCTACCAAGATAAGAAAAGTTACCATGGGCAAGAAATGTAAAGAATATTTGTGAAAGAAATACATGTTTCCTAAATAAAACGTAACATCATAAATCCAGAGAGAAAATTATCCAGTAATAACATACTCTCAGAATGGAAAATTCCTACAGCAATAACAAAAATACCAAGGATATGTATACTTAGGACAGATCTGTTTTTGCTTTTCATCTAATGATTTCAAAGAGTTTAGCAACCACTGCTGAGTTAATCCTTAGTACTAAACTTGACTCTTCCATCCTTCTTTGGGAAAAAAAAAAAAGAAATTGGCACTAACACTTCAATTTCCCACAGGGAAGAAGTTCTGGAAACAAAGCAGGCTCACCCCCACACGAGCAGCCAGCAGCAAATTAAAGGCAGTCTAATTCATCCAGAAAAGTAAGTTGGGACTCAGAAGAGTCAAACTAATGCCCACAAAATGAAAGTCACTGAAAAAAGAAGCTCAAGTGTATTTATTGCAGGTGGACAGGAATACTCTTCAATGTGCCATGGGGCGTTCTCGGTAGGCTTGCTACCTACATCTCTCAGAGACTGAAGATCCACAGAAACATTCTGGGAAAGCTTACTTCATTTTCAGAGACAGAATTGAAGTCCTTCCATGTTAAAACCCAAAAGGAAGATTAAGTTTTCATTGCCATGAAATCTAAAGACGGCCTAATCCAGTTGACTGTGATGGAGCCTCTCAGAACCATACAAATATGAAGGGAAAGGTTATGAATGAAAGGAATCAATTGTTCACAAAAACAATGTGATACTTTGCCAAGAGATGGAGATGATCTGGAACAGAACCGGCCCCTAATTACATAGTAATCCAACACTTAGCACTTATCACCTGCCAGTCTTCACCTTCAAAGGATCTTACCAATATTAACAAGAGCTTCACTTCCCTGCCCCTCATCTACTCCATAATGGCTACTCTGTAAAGAAAAGTTGCTCCAGCTTTTTGGAAGATTTGGCCCACGTCATCACAAATACAGCCACAGTATCTCTTTCCTTTTGATGCATCGCGATGTTTCTTTTTGCCTGGCTTTGATTCAGTATTACCTCTTCCATGACCCATTAAAACTTTTTTTTTTGAGGCAGAGTCTCATTCTGTCACCCTCAGGAGGGTGTGGCGGCATCACAGCTCACAGCAATCTCAAACTCTTGGGCTTAAGTGATTCTCTTGCCTTAGCCTCCCAAGTAGGTGGGACTACAGGCACCCACCCCAACACCCACCTATTTTCTTGCTGAGGTTGTCATTGTTGTTTACCTGGCCCAGGGAAGGCCCCAACCCACCAGCCTTGGTGCACGTGGCTGGTGTTGTAACCACTGTGCATGGGCACCAAACCTATAAAACTTTTCTTTAAAAAAATACACAAATGCACAGGCACACTGTAGCTTCTCAAGAGAGATACTATAATAACAGTGGTTCTCAACGTTCCTAATGCTGTGGCCCTTTAATACATTTCCTGTGGGTCACGACCCACAGGTTGAGAACCACTGTATGTGAAAGTGTTCCCTCAGGACAAAGATCAGAGCGGGCTTCTTGAATGCCTCTAGCAGATAATTGGGAATGTGTCAAGTATATAAAAGGGAAAGGTTTCCTAGGTCCAGGGGAGCTGCCCGGACAAAAGCGCAGAACATAGGTAAACACTGATGGTCCACACTGCAGTTAAGCAAGAACCTGGGCTAGGGATGTGGGTTGAGTTACTTGGAATAAGACCTGCTTAAAGTTACCCAGCTGTGAAGCAGACCGGCTTGATTTCAATGAGGCCATCTGGCTCAAGTCCATGCTCAGTCTGACCTAGTACCACTGTCTCTCCTGCCTCTCTTTATACAAAAAGTAATATGGATACAAGGAGTTTGCAACCTAATGGGTGATACAGGCAAGAAAATTCACAATTATAATGCATGCAACAAACATCCATTTAATACCTCCTACTTGCCATTAACCATGTTACACAATGTGAATACAAAAACAAAAATATTAAAGCCCCTCTCAATGAAGCTTAGGGAGTCTAGTTAAGGAGAAGAGCATGCCGGGGTGCAGTGGCTCATACCCCTAATCCTAGCACTCTAGGAGGCTGAGGCTGGAGGATTGCTTGAGAGCTGAAGTTTGAGACCTGCTTGAGCACGTCCCAGACCCCATCTCTACTAAAAATAGAAAAATTATCCAATTCTTATGGTGGTTGCCTACAGACTCATGGACATCCAAGGGCAAGGGCTCCTTGGGAGGCAGGGGCAGGAGGATTCCTTAAGCCCAGGAGTGTGAGGTTGCTGTGAGTTAAGACCATGGCACTTTAGCCCAGGCAATAGAGCAAGACTTTGTCTCAAAAAAAAAAAAAAAGGATAAGAATAGCAATTATAATACATACAATTGCTAAAATGTAGGTCTGTCTGTCCAAAGGGCTAGGGAATCATGGCAAGTTCTGCCATAGGGAGTCAGAGAAGGTGCCTCAGAGGACTTGCGCTGAGAGTGGAAGATGCACAATTCAGTGGTTGATGCTGCTGTGGCAGGATCACGGTCGTTATTAACACACACCGAGCACTTACAGTACACCAGGCACTGTTGTAAGCACTTCCCCGAATTAACACCTCTGATCCTCACAAAAGTCCCCCAGTCTACAAACAAAGACACAAAGAAAGGTGAAGGATGTTGCTCAAGATCACACAACACATTCGCAGCCGTGTCAGAGTTTGGCTCCACGCACTTACCCTTATGCACACTCTCTTTCTGGAGAGAGGGAAGCCCATCTGCTGAAGGGGAGGTAGCAGGCTTCCAAAGGGAGGGAACATGTGAATTCGTTCCAAAAAAATCTTAAGGATTGAGTTTGGTGAGGGAGGAAGAATGCACCCATGAGACTGGGAGCCAAGGTAGGGCAAGACAAGTGTTTTCAAGGAAGTGCAATTATCCCCTGGTAGCCAGAGGTGGGCTGGTATTGGGGAATGGTGGGCCCCACTAATGGTATAGGCAGGGAGCCCATTTTAGTTTTAGTTTGAGCCCAGGAGTGTGAGGTTGCTATGAGGTAAGACCATGGCACTCTAGCCTAGGATGCAACAAAATACTCACAGGTATTAAATGGATACCTGGTTGGTTTTCAAGGAGGAGACACACAAATAGCCCAACTTAAAGGGCACAGAGGCACCTCGTGGACATTCAAGGACAAGAACTAAGCCCAGCCTGGACATGTTTGCAGGCTGCTCACTTCCCCATGGGGGTGCTGCCTCCAGTCTCAGCCTCTCCTCTGTTCCCTGTGTCACTTGACAGCAGACATGGCCTGAAGGGGTTAGGGTGATGCCACTGGAACAAGAGAGCATGAGCTGGATGGAGCAGATTTGACGTGAACATGAGGGAGCAGTGAAGGTGACTACAGGGTTCCCAGCGTGGGTGCATCGCAGAGTTGGGAAATAAAGGAGAAGAAGGTTTGGATGCAGGGTATTTAGATGGAGGTGAAGACATAGTAGATAGATTTAAAGCAAAGTATGAGCTAGAATTGGTAGGCTTGGTGCTCCAGTGGAAGTGAAGAGTGAGAAGGAGCTTGAAGGAGGAAGAAGAGAGGGAAGGTTGGCCAGGTTTCGTCACCAACACAGCAAATTTTGGTGCCTTTCACTGAGTCTGAGACTCTGGAGTTGGGTCTGGGCAGAGGGTGAAGGCACAGTTAGTTGGGCGCTCTAAGTTGTCAGCAAAAGAAATTTAAGTCAGTGGCTGATTAACTATAGGGATGTAGTGAGACTATAATGGAAGAGAAACCCCTCTGATACCCAGCATGGGAATTCCAGGAGGTCAGAATGGAAGGTGGGTCTGAATCACAGCAGGCTGGGGCCTTGAGCACACCGGGGCGACCGTGCTACTGCCATGGCCTGCTTTCCATGTCTTCTCCCTACTGATAAACTTAACTCTCATAATTCCCAGAGGGATACTCTTTGGCCCAGGAGTTTCAATCCAGCTTTCCAGTTACCTGGGCATTGGTTGTCCCGGCACAACTTGGCTTAACAAACCTGTCCCTTCACTGGTGCCTGAGAGCGATGCAGCATCCCTTAGAAAAGTCCGGGTTGTGGCAGGCACTGTAATAGAACATTGAGAATGGAGGGTGGGGAGTAATAAGAAGATCATTATTTGGTTTTAGACTTGTTAGGTTTGGAAGACCTATATGACACAGAAGTAGAGGGACCCAGGGCCTATACGATAGGCAGCTGGAAACATGAGCTACTCTGTAGTGCAATGAAGGCCACGGAGACAGAGTTCAAAGGTGTCAGCCCATGGCCCCGTTTCCTGTTAAATAAGCAATAGGGAACACATAGTCACAGTGCAAGATTCAAACACCACCAAAGCATACACAAAACACAGGAAGTGAAAGTCATTCATTCATACCACTCGTTCCTTCCCCAGAAATCACTACAGTAAAAAATTTCATGTTTCCCATTTTTTCCCCAATGCATCTACACTTACAAAGTATGCATATGTCATTTTATTTATTGTTGGTTTTTTTCACATGAAAAATCTTTGTTAATCCTCTTATGAAAAGTCTATACAATGGCTGCAGACTCTTTACTCCTTCGCCTGTTATACAATCTCCATCTCACCCTTTGCCATCCCCTGACTTTCTTCATTCTGTTCTTGTGTTCCTTTTGCTGCTTTCTTGATGTCTCTTTCTTCTCATACAGGCCATGCCTTGCAAGTCTATGTTTGGGTTCATTTTTCTTTTTCTTTCTTTTTTTTTTTGTAGGGACAGAGTCTCACTTTATCACCCTCAGTAGAGTGCCATTGCATTACAGCTCACAGCAACCTCCAACTCCTGGGCTTAGGGGATTCTCTTGCCTCAGCCTCCCGAATAGTTGAGACTACAGATGCCCACCACAACGCTTGGCTATTTTTTTTGTTGCAGTTTGTCTGGGGCCGGGTTTGAACCCACCGCCTTTGGTATATGGGGCTGGCACCCTACCCACTGAGCCACAGGCACCGCCCCTGGGTTCATTTTTCTTTGCATAATCCAAAGAATCATAAGTCATGCCAAAGCCTTGTCTTTCCACCACCAAAGTGAGTTCAGAATCCAAATACGAAGATGACATTGGGTGTGGTCTTGTATATTTTGGCTAGTTTTCCCCTAATTTCTGTCTTTGGTACTATTGCCTTCCCAGAGTGAAGGACATCATTGACCATTTGTTCCCCCTGAAGTAGTTGGTTAGTCATGAACTTCCTGGTCTAGATAGTTACTGTGTTGTTCGTGACAGCAGGCCATCCTCAGGCAGCCAGGGAGGAAGAAGGATATGTCATTTATTTAAGTTTTTTTTCAGCAAATGGACTTATACTTTTCATTAATGCTCTTTACTTGTTTAATAAAATATTTTGGAGACCACTGCACTCAGCACCTGCAAACCCATATTATTCTCTATATGTAACAGAACAGCTAGTGTTATGTTGAGTAGATGAGACATAATTTGTTTATTCATCATCCATCTGTAAAGTTAGATTGTGTTCAGTGATTCTTATTACAAATAATGCTTCAAGAAAATCCTTATACATATGTCTTTGTGTGCAGTTCAGATTCCTAGAAATGAATTAATGGATTGAGAGGGATATGCCTTTTACCCATCGATAGCTGCTTCCAAATTGTCCTCTAAAAAAACTGTACCAATTCAGACTTCTACAAACAGAGGATATGTTTGCTTATTTCCCCACATCCATGTGGATGTTTTAAAAACTATTTTGAGATACAGACTCCTGTAAGATTTTGTTGAAAGCTATGGATTTTCGTTCTACAAAAATACACAGATGTGGCTCAGTGCCTGTGGCTCAATTGGCTAAGGTGCCAGCCATGTACACCTAAGGTGACGGGTTCAAATCCCCAGCCCGGGCCTGCCAAACAACGATGATGGCTGCAACCAAAAAATGGCCGGGCGTTGTGGCGGGCACCTGTGGTCCCAGCTACTTGGGAGGCTGAGGCAGGAGACTCGCTTGAGCCCAGGAGTTGGAGGTTGCTGTGAGCTGTGATGCTATGGCACTCTACCCAGGGGGATAGCTTGAGGCTCCATCTCAAAAAAAAAAAATACACAGATGTATATATATGGAACATTTTGCATACATTTTCTGCAGGTCACAGACCATCCCTGATCCCCCTAAGACCTTATATAAAGGACCCCTGAATAGACAAGTGCAAATGGGTGTCAGTCTTAGGTGCACATTAGAATCACCTGCAAAGCTTTAAAAAATGCCCCATGCCAGGCCACTTCCCAGACCAATTCAAATCAGATTCTTTAGGAAAGGATCTAAGTATTGAGATTTTTTTGCAAGTTCTTACATGCCACCAATAGTGAGCACCACTGCATTCTAGGACAGGCCTGAAGGATAAAAAGAGGTAATTTGATAACAGAAAACCAGAAAGAGGGGCTTTTAAGATCTCAGACCTAGGTAGGTTAAACCCTTTTTTTAAAAAAAGCATTTTGCTGTATTTTCCTTATATTGGGGGTGGGGGGGCAGGGACGTTTGTGGGAGAGGTGGCCAAGGCTGACATTTCTCTCTTAAATTATTCAGCAGTGTTAACATTTTTTAAAAGCTCCCCCAGTGATTCTAAGATAGAGCCAGTGTTGAGAATCACCATGGTACAGTGTGAAGCCTCCTAAAGAGAAGGAACTCCAAAGGGTGCAAGTAAAAGGAAGAAAAGCCACATGCAGTCCTGGGAGCCTGCAACTTACAACCAAAGGGCCAAGGGCAGCACACACACCCATGAAGGGCACTGGCAAAGGGTCTGGCTGCAGCAGCCTAAAGAGCAAGGTCATTGTTACCCCCTTTGTGGAGAAGTGGGATTTGGAGCTGAGCCTTCATGGAATCAAGACAATTTAGACTGGCAGAAGGGTGAGAAGGAATTTCCCAGTTGGAAAGGAAGCTGGTATTTTAGAGGAAGGCCCATTCAGATTCAGGCCTCCTAAAAGCCCCTCCCAACCATAGGCTCAGCCAGTGGCAATTACATGAAAGACCCTCCCCCAGGCCTGCTGAATTGGTCCCAGGAGCCTCACTGGGCTCCATGCCCTCAGCCCCAAGCTGATCCTTCCCTGTGGAGGGTGTGTCTACCTTCTCCTAAGCCAGCAGTTCTCACCACTGCAAGAGAATCACCTGAGAGTGTGCACATTCTCAGTCCCACCCCAGACTGGCTGAATCAGACAGGGGCAAGGTTATAGGGAGTTTGGATTTGGAACTAAGGTAAGAAAGGAGCCATCAGGATGATTTGATCAGGGAGCATATTTATTAAAGTGGTGTTGGAGACCAGGGTAGCAGAGTCTTAACATGCAGACTTGACTCTCCAGGCCCCCTGAAAGGGCAGGCAGAATTGGCTTGTGTGTGCATCTTTCATAACTTTCGTTCGCTTTTCAAATGAATTCACTGCCCCAGAATGACTACGAAAAAGAAAATTACTTTATTGCTTGATAAATTATATTAGCTTTTGAGGTAGTGAGGTCTCAAAGTATGGTCAGATTAGTATTAGAATTATCGGAACTGTATGTTTAAAATGCACATTCCTGGGACATACCCAAGACCTACTAAATCAGAATCTCAGGAGTTGGCACCCAGGAATCTGCATTTGAAACAAGTCCAGGTGACTCAGCTAATTCTGAGGTTAAAGAAGCTGCGACTCAGGCTCTAAATCTAACAGCCAACAATTCTAGGAAAGCCAAATGAGTAGTGAATTTAGAAAGCACACTGACCACTAAAGCATGATGCTAAAGTCTAAAAAGCACTTACAATACCACGATACCCAGATGTCACAGAACTGGGAACAACAGCCATAGCAAAACCTTCCTAGGCATCTCCGTGATCTGTCGTTGAAAAGCTGTGTCTGGGAGGGGAAAGGGGGAGAGGAGGGAAGAGGAGGGGGATTGAGGTGCCCCCACCTAGTGGGTACAATGTAAGGGTATACAGTACACCTCCTCATGGGGGGGACACAACTACAACAGGGAATTTACCTAACCAATGCAACGTTTGTACCCTCATATTAATCTGAAATTCAAACAGGCAGTAATAAGAGCGGTATTCTGCATGTATTGTCATGGGGACAGCAAAAAAGACCCAAAGTGGGGTTCATCGTTCATCCTCAAACTCTGACAGTTCAACTCAACTTCCCTGAGTTGGATGAAGGATGAGTTACTGTATTTTGCTATGGCAGATTGCAGTATGATAACCAGTAGAAAGACGAAAGAAAAACTACCAACCCTGTTTGGGCCTATTGAAAGTTTGCTCCTCCCAGAATCAGGGAGTTTGGGGAGGGCATCGCTTTTCCTTCCTGTCTTACCATGTGCTTGGCAGAGTTTCCCAAAAATTCACTGGTTACATACTTGGAATTATGGATTTTCAAAATACCATATGTAGTACTTAAACAGTAAACCACATGTGATTGAATTCACAGAAATACACCCAACTGTTAAAAGTGGTTTTCTCTAGGCAGTGAAAATAGAACTGAAAGGGCCTGGACTGGTGAACTGCTCAGAAAGTGTGTGTTCTCTGGAGTTGAACTTCACTAGCTGTGCGAAGTTGGGCGAGTTATTTAAGGTCTCGTGGTTTCTACTCACATGAAGTAGAAATAGGAGCTAATGGAGAGTGCTAACGTTAGAAGACCAGGCCCACAGCAAGCATACATTGCACAGTAACCAGCCAGAAACATGATGCATCTGTGTGCTCCTAGATTGCTGTACTTTTCAGAATTGCTGCCAAAGAACACTTACTGCTTTTACAATCAGAGGAGAATGATAAGCCACATTTTTGTTTTGGGCTTTTTCATGTAAGGGAATGAGTCATAAAGAGAGCAAAGATCTGTGAAACAAACAGATGCAATCAACACCAGGGAAGTTTGTTTTTATTTGGAGTAATGACACCACGTGACCCCTGGGGTATCCTAATCAAAGAACAGACTGCAGAAAGACTAAACACGAAGAATGCTGAGTGTTCTGCTGGGAGCAACTGTGCCACGGCTCCGCAAACTTAGATCACAGAATACAGGGGCCAGGTCATAAATGTTTCCCGCTTGTCTGCCCCTCGGCAAGGCAGTCTTCCTCCTTCAGGTGCAAAGCCTGGATCTCCAACATCAAATTAAAGAAATAGAGCAAACCCATCCCAGGGCTTCCTTAAATATTAAGATAAACCCATGTGCCCCTATCAGTTAAATTAAGCTTTCCTAAGAAAAAGTAAGTCAATTAGTTCAAAATGTGGGTTAGTGCTTCTGGGTATTTAAAAGGGGATTTTTTTTTTCTTTTTTAGTTCATTTAGAAACACAGCCACGGGGCAGGTACATACACACTCCTGTGCACGTCCTGTGAATTGCCGCGATATACCTAGATACCAATTTCTGATATCTAGAGCTTCAAAATCTGGTCCTTAAACTTTCTCAAAGTCAAGAGGATATTGAAATATAAGCTTTGAAATTTACCTTGCTTTGCCTTTGTAGAACATATCCTTTATCTTCACTATCATCATTGATATTCATTAAATGGCACCATTGCCATGGAAGGTTGACAAGGCATGATTCTACCCCAGTGAACTCCTCCCTTCAACAAATACTTACTCTAAACTTTTGTCAACAAAAGGAGGTCTCCAAGACATTATGAAATGCAGTTCTAGAGCACACTTTGTGACCTACATTGCAAAACTCATTTGTCTGAGAGGCTTAAATGCAATAATTCAAACTTTAACGAAATAGAACTAAATAGAATGCAATATTTCTTAAGAAGATGAATTTCCAGCAGCAATTTCTGGGTAAAGAACATGAACATTTTCTTGGCTTTTGAAGAGGTGGACAATTAATTGCTTTCTTAAAAAGGCTATCTTAATTGCAATTGACAATAAAATAATGAGAATGTTTTTGTACCAACATTTGGGTATCAAGTGATTTTTTGTTTTTGTCATTCATTTTGTTTTGCTTTTACTAATTTAGTAGCTCCCTGTATTTGAAATATACAAATAATTTAAGGAATATTTTAGATTCTGAAACGATTGTAAATAGCTCCTCCATCATTTAAAAAAATACATATTTATTACATGACATATTAATATACCTTCATCTTCTTTTCTGCCTTACTTGATATTGCAGTGGCACTGAAATAGATTCTGTTTATAATAATAATAGGAGTAATGTCCACTTCAATCCACATACTCTTACAAGATATATGACCAGCAGACAAAGAATGAAGTGATTATCATTATTAACTTTTGGTTTGACTTAACTTCAATAACCTTCCCATTTGACTTCTTTATTAACCAAGTGAAATTTTATTTTTAGAATTATTATACCAAAGAGAGAGAACACATTTTCAGGCTCCACAAAAACACAATTTGCTTATGAAAATTCTATTTCTCTTACACATTTCCTTGTTTTAAAAATAGCCTAGGAAACTGGTAGATGATTATTGGGTGGAAAGACCTAGAATTATAGCTACCAGGTGGCGATGAGAAACTAAATATTCTATTCCTGTCAATCACTGGGTCAGGTTTACTATGACTTGTTTGACAAAGCACTGAAGAAGAAAATGGGGAATATCCTCTTTGCACCCACAAGATTTATGGAGAAGAGCCAGGCTTTCAATAGAAACCACTGCATTCTGGTCTGTTTGGGTCTGTGGGCATTCTTTTGTTAAATTCTTTACTGTCATTTCTTCAAAGACATAAATAGATCACTACTTCCAAAAGGCCCCCAAAATTGTTCCAGTGTCTAGTTGGCCACGTGACAAAGATTACACTGTTTCTCATCCAGTTACAGATTGTGTCATAGTCCAAAGCCGTGTACTACTCTAGTCTTCCCAAGATTCCCAAATCAATGGCTGGGCGCCTGTGGCTCAAGTGGCTAAGGCACCAGCCACAAACACCTAAGGTGGCGGGTTCGAATCCAGCCCGGCCCGCCAAACAACAATGACGGCTGCAACCAAAAAAAATAGGCATTGTGGTGGGCACCTGTGGTCCCAGATACTTGGGAGGCTGAGGCAGGAGACTTGGAGGAGCTGGAGGTTGCTGTGAACTGTGATGCCATGGCACTCTACCCAGGGGGACAGCTTGAGGCTCTGTCTCAAAAAAAAAAAAAAAAATTCCTAAATCAAATTGTGCATAGTGCTTCCTGGGCGCAGTGGCTCAAACCTATAATCTAGCACTCTGAGAGGCTAAGGTAGGTGGATCACCTGAGCTCAGGAGTTCCAGACTGGCCTGAGTTAGAGCAAGACTTCATCTCTACTAAAAATAGAAAAACTAGCCTGATGTTGTGGCAGGTGCCTGTAGTCCCATCTACTTGGAAGGATGAGGCAAGAGGATCTCTTGAGCCTGAGAGTTTGAGGTTATATTGTGAGCTATGACACTGCAGCACTCTCCACCCAGGATGATGGTGAGACTCTGTCTCTAAGAAGTAATAATAATAATAACAATAAAATTGTAAATATTGTACACAGGGTTATTCTGATGGTAAGGAATTGATCCTTGAAGTCAAATGTGGTCAAGCAGCTCAAGCAAGGCGTATGGAACCAGACCTGCCTGCCCTGGCCAGATCAGAGAGACCCTGGGGAAGTGGCCTCTGTTAAGCCTCTCTGGTTGTTGATTTTCTTGCTTACTGTCAAGCTTAGGAAATATTAGAGCCTTACTAAATAAGAGCCAACAGCTGCATGTGTACTAATTTTCTAGACACTGTGTAAGTGCGTTGTACATATAAATTTATTTAATTCTCAAAACAATCCTCTGAGGTAGGAACAATATTATTATCATCACCCAGATAATACAGTAATGAGAGGACTGAGCCATGGAGAAGGATGGCTGGTAAGGCAAAGTAGGATCCAAACCCAGGTAGGCTGGTTTTAGAGGTAAAGCCTGTAACCACTCTGCTGGGCAACCTTTAGTTCAGGTTTGTTTTCTCCCCACACATAGGTACATGTATTCACTGAGGGTCTCTTACGTGCTGGCCACCTTGCTGAAATACTCCAAGAAACTGACTTCGCAAGGAACTGGAGATACAGGAATAAAGAACACATGGTTTCTGCTCCTGTGGAGTTATTTTTCTTTTCTTCCACTTTGTAGCATTGCATTACATGGGTTCAATTTTTATCTGAGTTCAAAAGACATTAGTCAAAATGATCTTCCATTGAATTCTGCAGAATTAATAGTGAAACTCTGAAACAAAGATATGTCAAAGTAGCTTCAGTTTGAATTTATATTTAACCTCCAAAGCACTTTATGAATCTTTTAGTAATCAAATCAAGGGAGGATGGCTTTCTCTTTTGATTTGTCTCTTTGAAGTGATGAGCTAAATGCTTTTTCTGGCCTCTGCACTGAAGAGCCCACAAAATTCCTTAAATTTACCAATTTAAATCCTCCCAACCCTCCTCTCTTAATACATAGACACTTCTATCCCCAGATCTGCCTTAGGAAAAGTCAACATTAACTCCACCAGGAAAAAAGAGCCCCTACTCTGTTTCAGCAATAACTTTCAACAGCATGGTCCACTGAAGAGGGAATTAACGGTAAAGACCAACTAATGCAAAACAGTTACTATATTCATTTTAACTTGCAAACAATAATGCAGGCTTCTACTGATTTTTAATATAGAAATTCAGGTTCATGATATTCTAGATTTTCCACAAAAATCCTTCCCTGCAGTACCATAGGACTTAAAAAAAACACAGATCTTGTTCATTTACTATAAATGAATGACTGGTGTGCTCACCATGTCCCAGGCACTAGCCTGAAACTGCAAAGGCATATTGGTTTGGTAGAGGAAACAGGCAGATAAAAAGCAACTGTATCAATCAACTATATAATAACAGATGATGCTCAGAAGACCACAGGCAGAAGGGAGGAAGCATTGAATATGTTTCTATATGGTGCAACCTTTCCTAAAGCGTGAACCTGAAATGCAAGCAGATGGATTATAAAACGAGGAGCAAATGTTTGGAGTTTTTTGTCCCAAAATAACTGTCACTATTTTCAAGTATTCTGAGAAATAGAGAAGCACAAATATAATACACAAAGAGAGAGAAAAATGTGGAGCATTTTCTTGTAGTTGTAAACATCTTAACAGCTGCTTATAGCAAAGAGTTCTGACAGTTAAATGATTGCAATAAATGTTTCACATAGTAACGGAATTATTTTTATAATAGAGCCCTGCATCCTGCAGGGGAAATGAAGTATCCTCTCAAAGGGGTGAACGGCCAGCAGTCAGTTGTCACAGTAGTGGGCTAAATGGACTTCACGATGCAGAAGGACCAAGTGGAATAATCCTATGCTGGACTAATAGGCAGAGCAACCATCATACTACTAATAAAATATAGGTAAATAAGTAAGTAAGAAGAAAGCTGTTTAGATTCTCTGTTTGGAACTGAGTGTATGGAACCACAGGATGTTTTCACCGGATCATTTATTAAACTTGGAATTGAACTACCTTATGGACTCAGCTGTAATTTCTGTTATTGGGTTTTAAAAATTAAGCAACTTTTTTTTTCTTTTTGGTCTGGGTGTGTAACTGCTTAGTTTTCCTGGGTGTTCTTCCTGGTGACTAGTGTGGGTTCCAGCCTGAAGAGGACTTTTCCAGTAGCATTTGATGAAGTATCATTATGGGCAGAGAATTTTGGTAGCGTTTCCGGAGTTGGGGAGGGGAAGCAGGTCCACAGCCGCCCGATAGTCAGGCCAACGCATGCTTTCCAAGGTGCGTTTGTCGTATCTAATTTAAGCGCGGGTCCTGCCAGTTGTTTGCACGCTGTCCTGGCCGCACCCGAAACTGCTGTTTTTCCAAGTCCGTTAAAAAGTTATTTGCGCTAGAGGTTTTTCGCTTCTGCTATTCCCCACCCCCTTCCCCTGGCTTTTGCCTGTAGAGATCTGCCCTGGGGGATATTTTGTCCTGGGAGCACAAAACTATTTTCTTTTCTGGAAATAAGTTGACGTCAACTGGGAGCTGTTTTTGGTTGCTTTGTTTCCCGGAGCGTCCAACCCAGCACACCGCCTCCGGCAAACTGCGAGCAATTCAAAGCAGCTAGCCCAAAGGAGCTAGTGCGCAGGGGGTGGACCCCACCACCCGCGGAGGTGGGGAGACCCGGGGAGCGGCAGCGCTCACGGGGCGAAGCGTGGGCCTGGGTCCGAGGCCAAGCCTAGGAGCGCAGCCCCGAGCCAGCGCCGCCCCCGGCTTACTGCTCTGGGTGAGGGCCGCGGGGGAGTAGTCCCTGGTAGGTAACTTACAGGCGCCCACCTGACTTCTCCAAACACCCTCGAAATTCCCTGTTCCAGCGTTTGGTGATCTGAAAATCTGAGAGCATCCTGCGACAAAGGGCCAGCCCTCCGGAAGTAGCCGTGTGGGACTGGTGTGTGCCAGCTCTTGTGTGACTGCAACTAACTTAGCTGCCCACTGCCCCAGCCTCCGGGAAACAAACACGCCTCTCCGCATGTTTCCGGGGAGGATGGGGCCGCCGGCGCCCTGTGAACAAAGCCGGTCACCGCTCCGGCCTCACCTTGGGGACAATTCGGGACGGTTATCCCCCGAGAGCAGGGGAGGGGAAAAGAGAGCGAGGTGTGTGTGTTGTTTCCCGGAGGAGTCAGAAGCGGCCCGCGAGGCAGAGACTTGCTCTAACTTGTTTCACACCTGGCGCGGTTTCCCCAACGCTTCTCGGCGTCCAGGGACTAGGAGGGCGAACAGCAATCGCTGGGGGGGGGGGGGGGACCCTCAACTCCCACTTGGACGCCCACACGGCGCAAAGACCTAGTCTCCCCTTTTTCCTTTTTATAAAAATTACAAATTGATGAATGGGTTTCTGCTGATGTGTAAAATAATCAACCTCCAGAAAATAAGACGAGAGGGCGAGGGAAGGGGGGACGGGCCGTCGACACGACTCCCACAACCAAACTGCCGAGAATTCCGACTTGGAGGCAAATTCGAGGATATATGCAGGATTTGGTGAAGCTGCCTCCCAGGAGGGCAAGCCGCGCACAGTAGGTGCGCAGCTGGGACCGAACTCGGTCTATTCCCCTTGCCCCAGGCACTCGCAGCTGGCCAGCGCGCCTGGGCATACAGCGGCCGCTTAAGAAAGACAAAGTTAGAATGCGGTGAGAGCTCCGAAGATGGCCTGGGTTTTGCCGCCGAAGAGAACAGCCGAGGTCCCAAGACGGCTTTGGGACGCTGCCCCTGGGCCGAAAGAGCAGGAGGCGGCGACGCTAAGACGCGCCCGAAGCCTGGGCGCGCCGGGGGCGGGCATTTGGCTGGAAGTGGGGCAGTGTCTCCTATGGGAAAGCGGGACCCGGCGAGCTCTTTGGCTGCCTTTCCAGTTTCCGAGGTGCCCGCCCCCGCGCGCCAGAGGCAGTGCAGCCCCGAGGGCGAACGAATGGCGGTTGGCAAACTTGGAGTGAGACGCGCTCGGGCTCCGAATCGCCGAATTGTGGCGGCGGTGGCGGAGGCGGCCGAGATCCAAGTTCACTTTTTCCGCCCGCGAGCTTGCCCACTCGACGGGCCTTAGAAATAGTTTAGCTCCAACTTGGTGGAGCTCCTCGCCCGAGGGAATTGTGTCCATTTGCCCCGGGGCAGGGAGGGCGGCGAGTGGGGAGGGGTCCCTGGGGTCCCAAGTGTCTGTTCACTGTCTCCCCTCCCACAAGCCCCTCCCAGTCTCTCTTTCTTGCTCCTACCCGGGGCTGGCTGAACCGGCGCGGACTTGCCCCAGACCTACGGGGAGCGCCCCAGGTCTTTAATGACAGCTTAAATGTGGCTGTTGGAAAAGTCAAAAGGGATGAGGCTAACGCGGGGCGTGTTTCGCTCCTTTGCAAGAGTCGGAAAGGGAGCTGGGAGCCGCGCGGCTGGCCCCAGGCCCCCGTGCCTCGCCGCCAGCAAGTAGGTGGGGGAGCCGCTGCCGCCAGCCCCATCCCGCTCCCAAGCCTCGCCCGCTGCGCCCTGGCCGCGGGCGCAGAGAGGGTGCGGGGCCTCGCCGTGCCTCCTCCACCCTGCTCATTAACCTGCCTGCTCCGCTCCGCTCCGGGCGGCCCCAGACACCGGCTTCTCGCAGCAGCACCCGCGGCCCGCCCGGCGCAGCGGCCGCCCCGACCCCCCGTGTCCGGGGGGCAATGAGGGGGCGGTGGAAGGGGCACTGCTCCTCGGGCATTACTTAGAGAAGCGAGACCGTCCCGCCCTCCCTCTCTCTCGCCCGGGCCCGCGCAATACTCCGCCAGAGGGTAAGTTGGGAGTGTTTCGCCCCCACCGACAGCTCTCCCTCCCTTTCCTTTTTTTTTCTTCCAAAGTTTTCTTAGAAGTGGGGAGCTGGGTGGGGGAGGAAGGAGGTCCGGCCAGCCTCCGGCCACTACCCTATCTCTCCCCGTCTAATTTACCCCCACCTTCCCTCCCCTCCCCTCCATCCCCAGCGCGCCGCTGCCCCTCTGGAGCAGCGCTCCGGAATGACAATTGGAGCGCGGCTCCTTTAAGAGCCCGGCTTTGCCTCCCGGTAGCTGAAGGTCATTAAACACAAAAGCTCTCAGCGCTGCGGTCCAATATAGCGCATGCGCCCTGCCCGAGGACTGGCAGAGAGACGGCAATATGGCGAGAATGCCTGGCAGCGGGGACTGTAACACCAGCGCGGGCGGCAGCGCCAGCGCCGCCGCCGCCGCCGCCGAGAACAATGGGGAGCGGGGCGAGGGCGAGCGCGGTACTGGGGGCCGCGGCCGCCGCCACCACGGCCGCCCGCACTACTGCAGCGCGGGAGAGGAGGAGGAGGAAGAAGAGGAGGAGGACGAGATCCAGGAGGTGCAGATAACGGGGGACGAGGAGGAAGACGGAGGTGGGGGGCTGGAGGAGGAGGAGGAAGAGGAGGAGATGGGGCTGGACTGGGACGAGCCCCTGGAGCCCGAGGACTCGGCCGGGGAGGAGCTGGAGCCGGAGCCGGTCCATATGATCAATATGGACCAGAGCGCCGCGCTGGAGCCTGAGGCGCCGCCGCGACTGCTGGCGCCCCGGGCCCGCGGCGGACCGCCCGGAGACGGCGCCGAGATGGACCCCGACGTGCTGCAGCGCCCCGAGCGGGCCCGGCTGAGCGAGAACACCCGGCTGGCCACCCGCTACGCCGTGCGCATCTTCCGGGAGTACCTGAGCGAGAAGGCGCAGAGCCCGGACTTCGAGACCATGGACAAGGGGGCGCTGTGCCGCGTGCTGCGCTCCTTCTACGCCGAGGCCCGCTCCAAGAGCGGCCAGCTCTACAGCAAGTCGTCGCTCATCAGCATCCGCAGCTCCCTCAATCGCTACCTCAATGAGCCCCCGTACTGTCGCACGCTCGACCTCACCAAGGACCCCGAGCTGCGCAGCGCCAACCTGACGCTGGCCGCGGTCATCCGCAAGCTCGAGGAGCAGGGCGCCGGGCCAGTGGTCCAGAAGCAAGCCATCACGCGCGCCGACCTGCGCAAACTGTACACCTCCAGCGTCTTCAGCACCAACACGCCCTTTGGGCTGCTCAACAAGGTCTGGTTCGAGACGTGCATGTACTTTTGCACGCGCGGCCGCGAGAACCAGCGCGAACTGGAGGAGGACTCTTTTGGACTGGCCATGGATGAGGACGGTCGGAAGTTCGTCTACTTCAAGTCCCTCGGGCCCTACCACAAGTCGCGCTCGTCTTCTTGGAGCAAGAAGCGCGCTGAGAGCAGCGACGAGGAGAACTTGCCCCGCATGTACGAGACAGGCACAGAGTTCTGCCCCTACGCCAGCTTCGTCAAGTACCTGTCGAAGCGCAACCCCCTCTGCAAGGCGTTCTTCCAACGGCCCCGGGATCACTGCAGCGAGGGCGATGTGACCTGGTACGAGAACAAAGCCATCGGCAAGAACTTGCTGGGCACCAGGATGCAGATGCTTTCCAAGGCCGCCAAGCTCTCCAAGACCTACACCAACCACTGCATCGGCGCGGTCTCCATCGCCACGCTCAACAGCATCGCAGGCATCGGCACCAAGCTGGGCTCGCCCGCCCCGCAGGGCTGCTACGTTGAGGCTCTGAACGGGTCGGCTCGCCACCACTCCCACCATCCCCCCACCCATCCCTCCCACCACCACCGCCCCCAGCCACCCTCGCTGGGGAACGCTTACATCCTCCCCAAAGACAGCCAGGTTGGGCCCGACGTGAAATCCGAGGCTGCGCCCAAGCGCTCCCTGTATGAGTCGGTGTTCGGGTCGGGGGACATCTGCGGCCCCTCTTCCCCCAAAAGACTTTGTATCCGCCCCTCGGAGCCTGTGGATGCGGTGGTGGTGGTTTCCGTGAAACACGACCCCCTGCCTCTTCTTCCAGAAGCCAATGGGCACAGAAGCACCAATTCTCCCACAATAGTTTCACCTGCTATTGTTTCCCCCACCCAGGTAACCAAACCAAACTCTATGCATGAAATGTTTCTCTGGTACCACTTCGGGACTAACTTTTATGCGAATGCAGTCGGTAGGGTGGAAGTTTTAAGAAGTAGGTAGTATACTGAATTTAATTTGGTTTCACCCTTAGAAACTCAACTCTCTTGGTGCTTTTTGGGAAAGTTTCCACCTACCCTTAAAAGATGTGAGAAAGGGCATGCTACCTAACTAATCACTGCTATGCACTAAGGAGAAAAACTTCAAAGTTCTCAGAACAAAAGGATTAGCTCCCTCTTGCAGCCTCTCCTCACTGAATAAGTTTTATAAGGCAAAGGGGAACGTGTTACATGCAAAAGATGCAGTTGCTTCAAACCTATTTGAGTAAAGTAACCGTTAAAATACTCTATTACATATTCTTCATAACTTATGAAGGTGGAAAAACAGTTATTAAAAAGAAAATCTGCCAATCCCACTTCCTGTAGCTTTCTTTTTTAAAGAAAAGGGGCAGACAGCAGAGATCCTGGCCTTTGAGTGCCAGTTGATAACTGTAACATGTTGAATGGAAAGTGGCGTTTTGGGTATAGTTTCCATAAGTTAAATTCCCTTGTAAGTTGTTATTCAGCTGGGAACCTGGTATTTGCAATATCAGTTAGGCTGCAAATTGGAGTGTGGGCTGTGGTGCCCAGCTCTGGGCACTGAAGGGTTGCTGTGTGTCTCACCATCTGGGAGGTAGATAAAACTTAGAAAGTAAGAATGCTAGTCTAGAAGCTGAGCCGGCTGGGGCGAATCATTTCACCTCTCTGGGCTTCCGTGTCCTCAAGAAAGATGAGGGGAATATTTCAACTTAAAAGTATATAATTCTAAGGGGTACCAAATTGTAAATTAAGACTGGAGTTTGAAGTGTTAGATGCTTCTTTCCTTACTATTTTTCGTAGAGGAATATATTCATCAGTATTAATGTGATATTCATTTTGGGGAGGATACTGTAGGGATCAGAAACCCAGAGGTCCTAGGGGACCATGGTTTCAATTCTGTAGGCAGACAGAGCCCCTTGGAGGTTTTACAACTTTGACCTCCCCGCACTAAGCACAAGTAGAAATTCTGACTGTTAGTCTGGGAGTGCAGGGCAAGTCCTCTAGAAGTAGTGTCAGGTACTTTTGTGCTTTTTCCAAAGTGGAAATTCCAGTTCTGGACAAACTGACCCTTTCAAACGTTCCTGAGCTAATTGGCAAGCCTCAAGGCCAACGGAGAAAGGGGCAGTGAATGGTAATATAAACATAATATAAACACCAGAGTTCTCTAAACTACACAAGACCTGTAGGCCCCCGTGTCTTTCTCTACTTCTGGTGCGCATAGTACATTTCTGGCAGATAAGTTGTGTTAGAGAGTTTTAAGAATGGAGAAGAGAACTTGGGTTTGCTTTGTCTTTGAAAGCAAATATAAATGTTCACGTTCTGATAAAGTAAGATCCCCTGAAATGACCTAGTTTAGGGTAGTAGCAACTGATTATCAGTTAAAAGCCTAAGAAAGTTTATTAAAACATACATGTGCTTGGGATAATAATGACATAGTTTGCCTACTGGCATCTGCCTGCCAGTTTCTTGACATCAGGGTTACATAGAATCATGACTTAAAGATCCACAGGAGATTAGGGGGTTTTGTTTTGTTTTAAGGAATGCAACCTCTTGGCCACATCTTTTATTTACCTTAGCAATCTATAAAACTGTATACTGATGCTTTTATTATTCTTGAGTTATTGTTAGGTAACTCCCAAGTTAAATATAGATTTGAGAGTCCCTCTGTTGCTTATATGATTATAGCTCTCAAACAGGATCTTAGCTCTGAGTCCCTCTTAGTTTAAACAGTACAAATAAATGTTCACACACATTTATTTCACTTAGGCTATAGTAAATTTAAAAAAAAAAGTTCCCTTAAAACTAGTAATTTCTGTGGAACTCCCTTTATGAAGTCTGAGCAATCTATGAAATGCATGGTAAGTGGAAAGTTGATATTAAAGTTTTTCCTTCTGTGTTTATTAAAGTCCCTGTTAGGATTAAGGTCCAGGGCATTTCCTACAGATTAACTGGCAGAAGTTGCCGGGCTGTGGTCTTGCTTTAGATTATCAAGTCTTCTGGCTGGTCATTAATCCCCAGGAAATGCCCTGTGTCCCTCAAGCTTCAGTCATTGTTACCTAATTATAAACATGGGGACCTTCCCAAGTGCTATCACACTGAATTCCATCTCTGGCTTCACCTTAGGCTTCTTCACGACATCACATACTGATGTTTTGATTCTCTCCTAATGTTGCAAGTTTCTCAAAAGATGAAGAGCCTGCTATTTTAAATGCATTGACTTTTTACTTCTTGAGGGTGTTAATACATTTCTCATTTTATAGAACTGGTTGAAAATGCTTAACAATGATTATGGAATTTGTGATTCTTACTCAGGTGAAGTGCCTGGCTTTGGGGGAAGAGGGAGTTGTGATGATGGCTGTGATGGTAGCTTTCATTGGCCGGCTCTTTAATTCTCTTGAATGGTTGTGTTATTAAGTAGAGTAGTTTAAGTTCCCTCTTCTCCCCACCTAGCTGCTGTGATCTAAGAGGATCCAGTTTTTGGTGCAGCTTGCGAGCCCCCAGGTGGTCTTTTTAAAGAAACTTTTGGGATTGTATCTTCCATCCTCTTAGCTATTGTCTTTGCATAAAAATATAGCATTTTGTGAGAGAACAGAATGTCAGCTTAGATGAATGATAGAGATTTGTAATTATGTTCTGTGTCATTCACGGAGGCAACAAATACTAAGAGAAGTTTAGATTCTTAATGTCGTACTTTTGTCACTAAAGTTTTTGTAGGCTGTGCTGAACAAAAATGTGAAAATTAGCTCATGATAAAACATACTTAGAAGCACTTGGAAGCTGTGACAGGGTGTGTTCAGTTGCACTTGCCTGACTAACCCAGATCATCTCCAGAAATACTTCTAAGGAATTCCATCATGAGGAAGTCTATTAGTGGAAAGATTCTGGGGCGGTGGTGCACATGCACTGTTGGTGTTCTATTGTCTACACTGCCGGCCAGAGTCGGTCCTTACAGTTTCCCACCTGGAAATGGGAGCAGCCTCCAAAGGGCAGACACAGTTAGTTGTTCATGAACTTACCTTTGAGGAGAAGCCTGAGGCTGACAGCCCTGGGATCCAGATTTCTCTCAGGTGCTCTTTTCTGAAGGACGATGAAATATTTATGTACTTAATAAGGGGGAAAGCATGCATTTTAGGAAATACTGAAATAATTACTAAAGTCTTATTTTGAATTTGAAGGCTAAGAGTGAGGGCTATTCTTTTTTCTTATGGATGGAATCAAACTTTCATCAATGTGAAAGGAGGAGCACCATCGCGGTGGGACTTGTTTGCAGTGGTTATTTAAAGCTATGAGGATTAATTGCCTTCTTAAAAATGGGCGTTTTTCTGATTTTTAATATTAGTTTGTGACAATATTCATTATTGTCCCGTAAGAACATTTAGTCACCTTTATGAAAAGTCCAAGTGGTGGAGAAATTAAATGTCTTTTATGTTAAGTATGCATCTTTCTTTATTCATTCAGACAGTAGTGAGCGTCTATTATTTTTTAGCTTCCATACCGAGAATCTATAAACTAATCAACTTTTCCTTTGGCAAGTAGTCTCTTCGGCAAGATCTTGGCCTCATTACCTATTTTAACTAGCTCAAAATAAGGAAAGTTAAGAGGTGAGGTACTCATTGTTTGACGGCAGTCATTTTGGGCAGAAATCTGTACTTTAATATTCTCTTTTTTGCACTGCTAAGTTAATACTGCCTTCAGTATTCAGTTGTATGATTTTAAACTGATAGAAACCAACATTAAATGTCAGTTCATTGTCTGTTCAAGCTGATCCATGAAATAGATAAAGAAGTATTTGCTGCCAAATAAGAAAGTGAATCCCATTCATCGGAAACTTAAATCCCTGTATCTCTCTGACTTTTAAAACCTGGCTCCCCAAGCAAATGTCACCCAGAGGCCTCCCTCTTGCCATTAGTAAGAAGATGTCAAGCAGAAAGAAGCTTTTCTTTTCATAGGACCGCTATCGATGTGTGAGACTACTTAGGTAGAGTTCTCACCTTGGCAGAGGTCAGGCAAAGCCCTACTTCAGTTTACAATAAAACTTGACTTCCAAGTGATCTTTCTGGTGTCCTAATTGCCACTTCAAAAATACAATTACTATAGAAGTTCCTGTGTAGTTACCTGTTACAAATCTTAGAACTGACATGTAAACTAGTAATCTGTGTCTGTCTGTCATAAGCTAGAAACTGTTATTTGTAGAACCTATTTTACTTCTCTTGACTCAGTCACTGCATATACAATTAAAGACTTCTCTGGAGATAAGGGTCAGGTTAGTGTGGATTATCTGGCTTTGAGGGAGGAAAGAGTTGTGGTAATGGCTGTGATGGTTGCTTAAATTGACCCGCTCTTTCATTCTCTTGAATGATTGTGTTTAAAGTAGAGTCCTTTTAGTTCCTTCTTCCTCCCACATAGCTGTTGTGTTCTAAGAGGATCCAGTTATTGGTGAGTTAATTGGTCCAAAAAGGGATATTGATTGGTTGACTCCGATAAACTAAAATGAAAAAAAAAAAAGTGGCTTGGGGATTTGAAACATTGCACTGGCACATTTTCTTTCTTTTTTTTTTAAACACTTCTAGTGTTCTAAGATGCTGAATTAAATTAATGTTAGTGAAGCATCTTTCTGCTTATTAAATGCTACAGAGAGGAGCAGGATTCAGTCCTTGCCCTCTGCAGGGATTTGCCGAGACTGGGACCAGTACCCACAAAGCCGAAGTAGTTCTCTGCTTTGATACGTGAACATCAGAGTGAAAACAGGTGACCTGTTAAAGGTTTAGGCTCTATAAACTTCTTTTAGGTTTTCAGATTTCTGAAAGGCTTCCTCTTCTCCTTCAAGAGAGGATGAGTTCTGAATAGTGTTGAGTCTTTATAGCAGAGAATGAGCTGCTACATGGTCTAGAAATAAGTGAGCATTTAAGCCTTCGGAGATACCTTGTAGCAAAAAGGTTATATGCTGAGGTTGTACTTGAATAGGATGCATTATCTAGTGTCCATGGCCATAAACTTGATGTCAGACCCTGCTATACCCATTAGGACAACAGAAGGCTGAACCCAGTGAGTCTGTTCTGGGTTTTCAGTAATCCTCCCAAGTCTGTTCAACGCTTTCTTTACGATCAGACTTCCTTCCTTTTAGCTTACTGTACTGTAGCAGCCTGATGCAACCTTTTCATTCTCCTCAAAGGAGACGCATTTATATATGATATCAAGCTTTCATTAGTGACAGACAGGTTTGGCTGTTTTATATTTATATGTACAGTAGAACCTCCATAGCTGACCACCTTCCTACAATGGCCGCCTCCTTAAGCTGACCTAATTTTCATGGACAGGACATCCACCACATGTATGTACCAGTACAGTAGACCTAATTCCTTACATTGACCAGTTGGTTACAGTCTTTTAGGTGATTAACTTACAGAGGTTCTAATGTGTGTGTATCGTAAATTTTGCCCAAGTCTTAGGTAACAGAGTTTTCAAAAATAATGAAAGCAGGAGCTGTCTTACAGAATTGTTAAGCCCAGAGTACCTGAGCTTTCTTGGCAACTCCTCCGAGCATGCAATATGCTTTGGGCTGTTTTTTTCACATTTTTAGCCCCAGTTGGAACTTCCTTTTCCTGGAGACCCTCTACTGCACCCTGAGATGGGCAGTTCAGCCCCTGCTCTCTCTCCAGGCAGTGACATTTCCTGTTTTTAATCCTGTGGGATGCAGGGCAGTCCCAAAGGTGAAGCAGGCAGTATGAAGTGGTGTGCCTCTTCTGGGAATCTGTGGAGATTTTGAAGGGGAGGACTGGGGACAGACTGGAACCTCATACTCATCCCTGCTCTACCAGCTGGTACTCCACCACCCAGCCCCTCAGCCCATCTCTACCTCAAGAATACAAGCCTTTCCTGGGAGTTTGGATTCATCACACCTTTAATTACAGTTGACCCTTGAGCAATTCGGAGCTTTGGGGCACCAACCCCCTGTGAGGTAAAAAATTCACTTATAGGCTCAGCGCCTATGGCTCAAGTGGCTAAGGTGCCAGCCACATACACCTAAGGTGGCAGGTTCAAATCCAGCCCAGGCCCGCCAAACAACAATGATGGCTGCAACCAAAAAATAGCCGGGCGTTGTGTCATCCCCCTGTGGTCCCAGCTACTTGGGAGGCTGAGGCAAGAGAATTGCTTGAGCCCAGGAGTTGGAGGTTGCTGTGAGCTGTGATGCCACAGCACTCTACCCAGGGGGATAGCTTGAGGCTCTGTCTCAAAAAAAAAAAAATTCACTTATAACTTTTAACTACCCCCCCCACTTCACTAAAAGCCTCCTGTTGATTGGAAGCCTGACTAATGACCACAAATAGTTGATTAACAATGTTTTGTATGTTGTATGTACCGTATGCTGTATATGCCTCTAAAGTAAGCTAGAGGAAAAAAGATGTTATTAGGAAAATCTTTCAGAAGAGAAACTCTTACTTTTTATTAAGTGGAAGTGGGTTATCTCTGCAGTCTTCTTTGTCATCTTCCTGTTGAGTAGGCTGGTGGCGGGGAAGTGCTGGTCTTGCTGTCTCAGGTAACAGAGGCAGAAGAGGTGGGGGAGGTGGAGCGGGAGGCAGGAGAGGTGGAACTATTATTGAAAATAATCCATAGCTCGGCGCCTGTAGCTCAGCAGCTAGGGTGCCAGCCACATACACCAAGGGTGCCAGGTTCAAATCCAGCCTGGGCCTGCCAAACAACAATGACAGCTGCAACCAAAAAATAGCCAGGCGTTGTGGCAGGCGTCTGTAATCCCAGCTACTTGGAAGGCTGAGGCAAGAGAATGGCTTAAGCCCAAGAGTTGGAGGTTGCTGTGAGCTGTGACACCACGGCACTTTAACGAGGGTAGCATAATGAGACTCTGTCTCAAAAAAAATAAAATCCACTTTGGGCAGCACCTGTGGCTCAAAGGAGTAGTGCAGTGGCCTGATATGCCGGAGGTGGTGGGTTCAAAACCAGCCCCGAGCCAAAAACTGCAAAAAAAAAGCCACTTATAAGTGCACCCATATACTTGAAACCTGTGTTTTTCAAGGGTCAACTGTACTGCTTTTCCCTGTCTGTCAGTGACCCATGGAAGATGGCATTTTGATCCAGTTGGAAGAAGGGAGGAAAAATGTGCTTCTCAGGGGACTGGCAGGTTTAAGATGGCATAAGTAGTTGGCCTCTAGGAGAGAAGGGGGAAGGTTGAGCAAGGAATGCTAAGGAATGACAGAGACAGATGTCAATTCCCTAGTGAGGAATTCACCTGCCTTGGCAGCTTGTGATCATTAATTTCCAGTTTTACTGCAAGACCCTAGCCTAGGTTAACCCAGCTCAGTTGAGTGTCTCACCATTCAAGTCCCATCCTCCCATCCTTCCTTCCTTTATTCCACAGCTTCCCATTTGAGCCCTTTCCATTGTGTCCAGGGACCAAAACTAGTTAAATGCACCAGATAGATAGGTAATTTCATAGTCTCTATCTTACTGTCTATTTAGATAAAATATTTGTAGATAATATCTTCATATATAAACATATATGCATGTAATATATGAAATTTGAGACTCAAAGCCTTCCTTCTGTTATAGTCTTGAGAAGTGTTTATAATACATTTCTCGAGCTTGTGGGTTAATTCTGATACTTCAGCTTGCTATGGTCTTTGACATGTAACTTTTAAGGAACATAACTTAGAATTATGCAGCATTCCCACATTCCCAGCTGTCATGGGTTGGTGAGTAACTGTTAGGTCCTCTTCAGTCAGGACACGTGCAGAGAGTGCTGGGGACACGAGACATTCGTGATGTTGGGTGTCAGTCTGCAGAGACTAATGTGATTCAAGCCGTCACGATTTCTAACTGGTCCTGCAGCTATGAAGTGGAATATAATCATTGATAATAATCAGAATGTACTGAAGGTTTTGAACAGCGGTTTCTACATCACTTGGGAGCATGTAGGAAGTGCAGGGTCTTGCCCCAGCCCCGCTGCATCAGCACCTGCATCTTAATTAGACTTCTAGGCAGTTTATGAGCGTCGGTCTGCATGCTGTCTCGTTTAATCCCACACAGCCCTTCTAGGAGTTAGGTTATTATTTCCGTTTTGCAAAGGAGGCAGCTAAGGTTCATGGGTCCTGACTTACGTCCCAACAACTGGTAAGTGACTATGCTGGCATTTGAACCCAGGCCTGTCTCATTCCAGACTCTGCTTTTTAAGTCCATGATCTGTTGACACAAAAAGAGAAGAATCTAATAAAGAGAAGATGATAGGACATTAGATCACATTCCTACATTAGATCCTCGAACAACCAAAGAAGAGAGAACTTGTTAAAACATAGCTTTACAAAACAGTGACATAGATATGCAGAGTACGTAGAAAAATATTTCCAGCGAGTAGCACCCTTCCATCTCCTTCTGTGGGACCGCCAGCCTGTACTGGGTCCAGGGTTTAGAACAACCTCATTCAAGAAGCCATATCACATGCTAGTTGAGAACAGACTTCCAAGCCTGTCCCCCTGGACCCCATCTCAGCTTTGCCCAGACCTCCCGTGCTTCAGCCTCCTCCTTGATCAGATGGGGATAATGACAGTCTCTGTATCCTAGGATCGTCAGTGTTAATGAGTTTCTATTTGAAAAGTGCTGAAAACGGGAGCACTCTCTGAACATTTGCTATCGTCGTGTTATCTTAGCACAGAATGTTTTACATTTGAGCAAGTGTGGATCTTTATTATAAAGTTCCAGTCTCAGCTTCTAAGTTTCTCTTGGAAGTAGCTTGTCTGAGTGCTGTGCAGGACCCCTCTGCCTTTCTTCTGGAGCATCCAGAGACTCTGGCCAGTAGCACTTCTCCTGGTCTTCTGGAAGATGGGAAATCTCAGGGCAGCCTCCTCTACTCTGGCCTACCCAAGCCTTCTCCCCCTCTTTGCCCCGAAGTCTGTTCTCCTGCCTCTGCTTAAGAAGTGTATGTGCTATGGCCCAGGCACGATTTAGCATCCTAGGTTTGTTCTGCAAACCCTTCCTGGTGCTCTTCACAGAGCGTTGGAAAGTTTCAAGTACTAAAGAGGGTTGGAGAGTCTGCTGATGGGCATAACTGCTTCCCAAACTCCAGCAGATTCACAAAGTGAAATGTGACAGCCATGAACAGCATGAAATCAATGCCTTTTTTGTAAGAGATTAGGTTTTATTTGGAATGGTTTGGAATAAAGGACTGGTCATAATACTGGGATTCTTAAAACGTGAACGTAACCTTCACATGAATGTTACTCTTACTTTATGCAGTAACCTTGGTAAATCCTTTAGTTTCAGATTATAGAAGTAGGGTCTGTATTTGGCTAGATCCTGTGTTGTGGTGTTTTGCATTTATCTAATGCATACATGGACTACAATTTCCTAATACTAGATTTCTGACTTAGAAACCAATAGAAATTCTACTTAAAGTTGAGTTGCATTAATATATGTTTTGAATAGACTGCAGAGTCAGGATAAGTGGTGGTGTTTTGATATAATATTGCTGACCAATTAATGACCTCCTATGACTTGTTTTTAGTGTGACAAAGTGCTCTTATAAAATGGCAACGATTGCTATGGCAGTGCAGGGATTTATTACCTCTAATTGGTTTGCCCTTTAAATATAATATTCAGTTAGCATAATCCTTATGGGATAAACTTGTGGACTTTTAGAATAGTCTATTAAGCCAGCTTATCTAGAATATTAGCTTCTGTTTTGTGGTATTCTTTCTGACAAAACTACAGCTCATTGGGTTTTTACTCCAGAAAAAAAGAAATTTGCAGAATGTTTATTTTTCAGGGGATCGAGTTGGCAGTTTAAATTTAAATATGTTGCTGTAGAAACACACAGACCTAACTAAAAGTATAACAAGAACATTAGAAAGCCGATTATGCTAGCTTCATTTGCTCTTCCCCTGAAAAAACTTGTGAAGAAGATGATGTGATGATAGAATCCCCTCCCTCCACGTAAGTGCTCTCTCCAGCGTTCCCACCTCTTAGAATGTGAATGATGATCTAAGATCTAAGAAGAGAAAAGCAAGGCAAAGGGAGAAAGCTGTACTCGGAAAATCCAATTCACCTATGGAAGCGTTTATTGAGCACTTATGGTGTGCAAGGGTAGGAGTTTAGAGGTGAGAAGTAACAGAAATACTTAAGAGAAGACACTGGAGAAACTACAGTGGAAGGCCTAGGGCCAGTCCAGAGGACTAGCGGAGAGGAGGGTCCTATCTCATTTGAGGACTGTTCACGAGTAAACCCTGGAGAACAAGTGGTGTGTATTAGTGTCTACGAAATGGGAGCAAAGGTGGCCTGAGCAAACAGAAAGATTCAATATTTAAACCTTAAGTATGTGTCTGGCTCAGCACCCATAGCACAGTGGTTATGGCACCAGCCACATACACCAAGGATGGCGGGTTCAAACCCGGCCCAGGCCAACTAAACAACAATGACAACTGCAATAGAAAATACCCAAGCGTTGTGGTGGGCACCTGTAGTCCCAGCTACTTGGGAGGCTGAAGCCAGAGAATTGCTTAAGCCCAAGAGTTGGAGGTTACTGTGAGCTGTGACACCACCCCACTCTACCAAGGGTGACTTAGTGAGACTCTCAAAAAAAACCTATGTGTAAGGGGATTGTAGAAACTAAAAAATAATAATAACAATAAAATATTACCTTGTCAAAAACTTAAGCCTTTTCTTTGCTGTAACGTTGACGCCCTCTTGGGCAAGCCTATGACACTGCTGGGATTTTAGATGTCCCAACTTAAATAAGCTGCCACCTTTCACCACATAATCAGCCACTTGGAACAACTCTATTGTTAATCCACATATTTTAAGATTGAGTATGTGTAGAATAACCCAAAGAAATTCAGAACCAGTACCATTTCACCTTTTACATTTTAATTACAGCTCACATGTTTCATTCACACCCTGGGTCTGGGGCACCACATCCCAAATAATCAATAAGGTACATACGGATTATGCCCTACCGTTTACAGAGGGCTTGCCTATATGTGATTTCATTGTAAGGACTTCATGGGACAGTTTCTAATGTCAGATACTGGGCTAGACAGACCAAGGAGACAAGAAAAAATCCTTGTCTTTGGAGGAATCGGTCTTGTAGGGCAGCCAAACGTAACTGGAAGACTCAACCCTGCGTGTGTGATAACCGTGCTGATACTTCATTACAGGATACGTGGCATAAGCAAGCTGAAAGAGGAAGATAGGAACTGTGATCATACCTATTCTGCAGTGGAGAAAAAAACTGAGTATAATTTCTCAGGTTTACCCACCTACTGAGAAGCAAAAATTCCAGTTCCAACTCTAAACCTTTCATACAGTGGTACTTTTTAAGCTGTGTGCTTTATAACCGAAGTTAGAAATGTGGTACAATTAGGTATTAAAGAAAAGAAAAAGAAACAACAAAGCACAAGTGTACGGATAAATGTGTCCTTTTAAAACAGAATCTTTTTTTTTTTTTTTTTTTTTAGAGACAGAGTTTCACTTTATTGCCCTCGGTAGAGTGCTATGCTCTGGTGTCATAGCTCACAGCAACCTCTAGCTCTTGGGCTTAGGTGATTCCCTTGCCTCAGATTCCCAAGTAACTGGGACTACAGTTCTTTGTTCTGGTTTGGCTGGGGCCAGGTTCGAACCCGCCACCTTTAGTATATGGGACCAGCACCCTACCCACTGAGCCACAGGTGCTGCCCTAAAACAGAATCTTAATGTGATTCCTGTGTTTTTATAATTTTAGGAAAAGAAAAGAACATTATAATTTAGGATGAAATGAATGTCCCAGTCTTACAGATGTTGTTCTGCACCAGAGACATCAGTGGCTGAAAGCCGGGTGTGGTCTTAGGCTGATTGAAGATATTTTCTTAATACAAAGCCAAGCCCCCCACGGAGTGCTTTCTGCAGTGGCTGAGTACTGGCTGGCTCTGCGCTGGGGGTCTGAGGCTCTCTGGGACCAGTCCCAGTTCTCCGAGTTTCTTTATCTATTCCCTGACCATTTGGCAGTTAAAGACTTGCTCCTCAGGGCCTTCAATCTTTTCCACTTCACTCAAAGCACTTAATTAAAAGTAAAAATGAACATAGTTTTGATGCAGAATTACAAGTAGTAAAAAGAACCAATAAAAATGACTATGAAATGCCTGACATAGAAAATGTTTAATAATGCTCAGGCGCTTTATGGGGCCAGGGTTTACCTCTTGGCACAGGATGACAGGCCCTCCCTGCCTGGGTTTTCCCTGGATGCTGCTCTTGGCAGGCAGTTCTTGCCCAGCTGGAACAGCAAGGGAAGTGGTCCTGTGGTCTTGGAGTCACCGACTTAGTACAAGAACATCGTTGAGAAGAGTATCTGCGTATCTACAACTTTAGATATGTCGAACTTTTCCTGGTGACGACAGATAACATGGGAGAAAGGACACTTTGGTGATACAGGAGTAAGAAGGAAAACAGGGAAAAGATAGTAGAAAAAAGTATAGGGGAGGTAAAAGTCTAAAGGAAGAAGTATACCACTTTAGAGCAGAACTCATATTCTCTGTTCATTCAGGTATAATTGCCAAGGGATGGACCAAGCTAAAGTCAGGTGCATATCAACCTGAATGGCTGTAGGCAAGTTACTTCATTTCTTACTTGTTAAATGGAGATAATGGGAATACTATTGTTGAGAATATTAAAAGCCTATAGTAAGTGCTCAGTAAGTGACAGCAAAAAAACATTTTATTAGAGATTATTATAGGTTAGAGGATAAGTATGGGGATTATAGACAAGTTACAGCTGATTTTCAGCATTTTCTTTCAAAGATAAGATGAAGAATCCAAAAAGAATCACCAACAATTTAGAAACAGAGATAAAGTGGAAACATACGAACAACTCACTATAGAAAACTCACATCTATGGCAAAAAAATAAATAAATAATAATAATCAAGAGGAATCATGAAAATGGTAATGTTTGGAGAAAGATAGTTTTTAAGTTATAGATAACTCAGTTTGAACTAGTCTGTGATTTTCCTAAAATATAAAATTAAACCCTCAAACTTTCATTCTCTCATTGATACCATGAAGAAAATTATTGAAATGTGCTTTATAAAATGTTTAAAGCAGCAGTCTCCAAACTTTTTGGCATCAGGAACTGGTTTCATGGAAGTCAGTTTTTCCACACACCCAGGGTGGTGGTGGGGGTAGATTCTTTTAAGGAGCACATAACCTGGATCCCTCACATGTGCAGCTTACAATACGGTTCACGCTCCTATGAGGATCTGGTGCCACTGCCGATGGGACAGGAGGTGGAGTGCAGGTGGGATGTGAGCAACAGGGAATGACTAAATATCGATAAAGCTTCACCTGCCCGCTGCTCACCTGTTCTGTAACCCACTTCTAACAGGCCGGGGACCAGTCCCAGTTTGTGGCCTGGGAGGTGAGGACCACAGATTTAAAGGATTAATTTTGACTAGCTTCCAGTAGATTTTTATTTTTTATATATGTTTGTAAGATAGGTTTTCAGCAAAAAAAAAAAAAAGATCGAAATGACTTACAAGTATTGGTAAAGTAAGTCTTCAGTGTTCAGTAAGATTATCCATTTCATAAAAAAGTATACAATGTGATTTTTACTAATTATAAGCAACAAATTTCTAGAGATGACTTTTTATTTATGATTTTTTATTGTGAAACCAATAAACTGTATTCTGAATTTTAATAAATATCTTAAACATCTAGAATGTGGAACTATGATCTTTTAATCTCTAACCACTATAAACCAACACATACGGCCAGATGATGGATTGCTCCGTTGGTTTTTTAAATAATACCTTTTTATTTCTTGTTTTCTTTTTTATTTTCCTTTTAAGTATCAACAGGTTGCAGAACAGTAGCTTTAAAAGTTTTTTCATGGCCACTTACCCAGAACAGATTTCATCTAAATACAATAAAGAATATAAAACTTTCTGGCAATGTATTGCAGAGAACAGTGGTTGTCTTTGTAATAAATGCTCATTTGAGAGAGATTATGTCATTCTCTTAACCCCCTTTTCCTACTGGACTGAAAAATAGTACTTGCTCAATTGACGTGAATCATCAAATAATTCACATTTCAGCCTTCATTTGTATTAACTTGTTTAGAAGTGAAGTCTGTAGATACTATCTGGTCCTAAGTATGAATTGCATTTAGATTATTAGCCTTTGCTGCATTGCTGGGTAACAAGGCTGCACAGCTCATTCCTGAATTTGTTCCCGCAGTCAAGCCAATAGCTAACCCGTATGTGTGACGTGTTGTTATAATACTCAGGGTGCACTACTCTGTGTAATCCTCGGAACAAACTCATATGCTGATGAAAGGAAGTAAGCTTCCCTGGGAGGTAGTAAATGGCAGACCCAGGACTGGATCCGGGGTCTTTCACTTGTTCATTCATTCAACAAATACTTATTGAGTACCTTCTATGTGCTGGTCATTCAAGACCCAGTAAAGAACAAGATGGAGAAGGTCTTGTTTCTCATGGACTTGACATTTCAAGTGGGAAAGAGACGGAGTGTCTGAGCCACTACTCTAAATCCCAGGACCCCTCCTCTTAATGAGTCATCCTTTCCCCCATCTCTTGGGTCCCACACCTGCAGAAGCCGGCCACATGCACTGACCACTCGTGCTAACATAATCACACATGAGCCTGTGCATAAGTCCAGCTGCGTCTGCCCTTCTGGATCAATCAGGTGGTTGCTGTTGTGTGAGCCACGTTAGATTTAGTTTTCCTAGTTCACATAGTAGTGAAAGGCTGGGTCAAATGAGTGTCTACAGTTTTGTTTTGTTTTTCTTTCTTGTTATTTTGCAAAAAAAACGCTAGGCTTAAACTGGCGATTTTCCCCATCTCAGCCTCCCAAGTTGCTTGGACTACAGGCACATGCCACCACACCAGGCACAAATGGTTTCCTAAGAATGCAGCAGGTAACACCTGCCCTCTTGAGCCTATTGGCAGGTAGAACAGACATTGCAAATGAGGAGATGGAGGCCCAGAGAGGTTGAGTAGCAGAATCTGGTCTAGAGTCAGGAGTTGATCCTGACTGTAGCCTCTCCCTCCTGGTTGACCAAGTTCCCCAGCCTCCCCACGTGCTAGGTTATTTTTCCCCTTTGCGATGTGATTACATCATGCCTATTCAGTCCATCCCCATTCTGGGCCATTCTCCCACACCACCCAAAAGCTCAAGGACTGAGGTCTTCTCTCAGATAACACGCTTTCCCCACACTGCCTGTCTCTGAATAGATCTGTCTGGAAGCCTGTGCCTTTCTCCCCTACTCCTATAAAAGAAAGCAGCCAAGGTGTTATTGATGGAATCAAAAGAAACCATAACATAGGTGAGCACTTGTCTGTGAAACACTTCACCCATATGGAAAATGAGATCAGCACAGAACTGTGGTCATAGCTAAACTGTATCCTGACTTTGCCAATGGGGTGTCAATTAGGCCACCTCACCAAACCAATTTAGAAGGAGCTCTTCTGAATAGGACAGCTAGGATCCAGGAATACCTGGTCAGGTGACGTTTCAAATCCTAAGAACCTGTGATTCCATGCTGGCAAAATTTCTGCAAATCACATTTACACATTAGATCAAAGTTTAAATGCACTAAGGGAAATCTTGTTGTATAGTTCTCATTTTTTTCTTGATGCGAATTTTGATATTAGGTCAGGCGATTAAAACATACTTTAATATACTTTATATGCTGTCTGTTACCACCTTTGATTAGGCTTTATATGTTTTAATTTTATGTCTACATATGTCTGGGGTTTTTTTTTGGCCAGGTCTGGGTTTGAACCCGCCACTTCCAGCATATGGACCGGTGCCCTACTCCTTTGAACCACAGGCGGCGCCCTACATATGTCTATTTTTTACAATATTTGACTTAATGTATAATAATATATACGTATTTGACTTAATGTATTTCAACCTGTGTTTGAAGTTTTCTAATGGATTTAATGTTATTTTATTTTTTATTTGCTGTAATCAGAGTTTTTTATGACTTTTATTCATTCTGCCCTTTATGTAGAGTCTGTCCCCTGGAGACAGGGATGTCGCTCCTGTTGCTTGTTACTCGCGCCTGCTACAGTGCTTGGCCCATATTAGGTGTTCAACAGTATTTGTAGAAATGAATAAAAATACTTTATAATAACATTTTAAGGGTGATTTATAATCTTTGCCCACTTTGCCTTGAGCAGAAAGGGCCTAATTTTTTTCACTCTCTTGAAATATGAGAACTGGCTCGACACCTGTGGCTCAAGTGGCTAAGGCGCCAGTCACATGCACCTAAGGTGGCGGTTTGAATCCAGCCTGGGCCCGCCAAATAACAATGACAGCTGCAACCAAAAAAAAATAGCCAGACGTTGTGGCGGGCGCCTGTGGTCCCAGCTACTTGGGAGGTGGAGGCAGGAGACTTGCTTGAGCCCAGGAGTTGGAGGTTGCTGTGAGCTATGATGCCATGGCACTCTACCCAGGGGGATAGCTTGAGGCTCTGTCTCAAAAAAGAAAAAGAAAAGAAAATATGAGAACTAATTCCATGGCTGGATTAGAAATAAAAGGTTAGAAGGTGGGATGAGATGGCTCACACCTGTAATCCTAGCACTCTGGGAAGCCAAAGCAGGATTGCTTGAGCTCAGGAGTTTAAGACCAGCCTGAACAAAATTGAGACCCCATCTCTACTAAAAAAAAAAAAAATAGAAAAATTAGCTAGACTTTGTGGCAGATGCACTGTAGTTCCAGCTACTCAGGAGGCTGAGGAGGGAGGATCGCTTGAGCCCAGGAGTTTGAGGCCACAGCACTCTAACCTGGGGCAACAGAGTGGAATTCTTGTTTCAAAAAAAAAAAGAAGAAGAAAGAAGAGGTTAGAAATAAAAAATTCTCAATAGCACAGAAAGAAAAAAAATCCACACCACTTCTTGAATATTTGTTGTGTGCTTAACTGTGGTGTGCCCTGAAGGGTCAAGTTGCATAAGTTCCGAATTTAATTTGTTCTGCCTTGTTTGATTTCCTAGCATACAATGGGAATCACATGTACCCCAAAGAAGCCAGCAGATGAGTTAACCGTGTGGATACTGGTGGCAGTGCTGACTTGGTGGAGAGTGGGTCTGGCTGGTGAGGGAGAGATGGAAGCCGGGACTGTCGGCCTCTTCGGTGTGTCGGGTCTGTGCAAATGCTCTGCTGGCAACCTCAAGCCGACTCATACTTACTTGTCTTTCCTTTCCTTCCTTTCCCCTCAACCTCATGGTTCCTCTTCCCTTCCGTGGCTCAGCCTCCAACCCCACAGAAAGACAATGCAGAGAAACCCTTTTGTAAAGTACAAAGTCATCTAATATGTAATACCTGCTCAAAGTGTAGGGTGGACAGTGCAAAATTGAGACTGTTGTAGGCAGGAAACTTCAACGTGGGGAGGGTCAGTGTTATAATTTGGGTTTAGAGAAAAGAATAGAAGGAACTCTAGGCATACTGTTTCAAAATACCAAGGGAATAAATGTCAACCCAGGGCATAAAAGTTGGCCTCCTGTTTTTATTTCCTTAACAGAATTTGGTCCAATAAAGTAAGCATCCTTCTATAGAAGAGAGGGCTGGAGAACGGCCTGAGTCCTTGTCTGTCTGTCTCGGTGTCTACCTTGGGCTTTTCTTGATGTTGTTACATCCTACCATCTTCTTCTTACTGTCTTAGCTTAATTCTATTAATATTAGTACATAGCATATACTGTATCAGGAAATATCAGTGACTTGTCACTAATTCTATTTTGTGGGATTTGATCGGGGACCCATGTGTCTTTTTGCTCATTCACAGCTACAGAAATTAAAATCAATATTCTCAAAGGGTTACATAGTATGGTTTGGAAATTTATGTTCTGTTCTGGTTTAGACAGAACTTGGATTATACTTTCTTTTGAAGAATGTGGTCTGAGAGGGCAAAGTGCAGTTAATAAAAGGATATAAACCTACTTGTCTGTCTTCTTGGTGCTTTTCTTCCACTGCTCTGTTTCTCGTGGTTGATGTACTCTTCGTTTTCACTTGCTGGTGTACAGGGAGCTGAAGGGAAGGGTTTTGAACTGCGAGCCCTGGCAGATGGAGGGCTGTGCATGAGCAAAGGTCTCAATACAGGAAAGAGTGGAATATTCCAGAGCGGAACGCAAGTCCGTGGACTTGGATCCTGGAGGGTGTCAGGGAAGCGGTCAGAGAGCGAGAGCTGATGTGTTGAGGAAGGGCCTGTGGTGCAAGTGCCACCGCCATTTAAAGGCTTCACGCCTCCCCTCTAGACAGGACAGTTGTGGAAGGGTTGTCAGCAGAGGAGGATGCGGTGTGGAGCATGGATTACAGAGGCCCCGGAGCCAGGGGAGAGGTGATGACGTCTGACAACCAGGATGGTCATAGCCAGGTGGGCAGGGGTAGATATTTGGGAAGTAAGGCCCATAGGACATGGACATTTATCAGGGGGGTACAGGCAGAGTTTGGAAGTTTGGGAAGAGTCAGTGATTTCTGGCATAATGTCAAGGCAGATGATGGCGCTGCATGTTGAAATAGAGGCCCCACAGAAGGAGCGCAGGGCTGTGATGGGTCTGCTTTCGAACCCTGGATTTGAGGGGGTTATGGGGCAAGCAGGTGGAAATGTTGGATAAGTAGGTAGATACGCAGGTTTGGCAAAGGTCTGGGCTGGAAGACTGAATTTGGGATTTCATCATTGTATAGATGATAATTAAAGCCATTTGGGCAGAGTATTTTGCTTAGAAAGAAATCATAGTGGAAGAGAAGCGGGCCCCCAGAAAATGGAGTATTTGGAGGCAGGACAGAGAAGGCGTTCCTGGCATAGAGCCACTACAAGGGCCAGGAGGGGAGAGGAGGAACTTGAGGGGCTTAGTTTCAGGAGCAAAAGGAGTGTTGATGTTATTAATGCAGCTGGGATTTGAGTGGGCTGAGACCGGGTGTATGTCCTTAGGCTTCTTCATAGGAAGGACATTGGTCATCTTTCTAGGAATAGTTTGGAAGTAGTAGGGAGCAGGGCAGAAACTCATGCTTTGTTGGCATGAGTTGAGAGCTGAGGAAGGGGAGCTAGCCAGACCCTTACTTTATTTTAGGGCCCCCCCACCCAAGGAGAGGAAGGCAGCAGAACTGGAGGAAGGGAGGGCTGGAGGGGAGTTTCTGCACAGTAGAACCTCCATAGCTGACCACCTCCTTAAGTTGACCTAATTTTCATAGACCAGACATGCACCACGTGCACATGTCTAGTACAATAGGCCTGGTTCCTTATGTTGACCACCTCCGTATGTTGACCAGTTTGTTGCCATCCCTTAGGTGGTCAACTTACAGAGCATCTACTGTGTTTTTAGGAAGGGAGAGATCTGAACCTATTTAGAGAAAACGGGTGGGAGTGTGCAGGTAGGGTCTTGGTCTGCGGAGTGGTTGGCCTTAGGTTGTCTCATTATTTTATGCACTTTTCTGAAAACAAGGAGGAAATAATTGGTGCAGGTTAGGCTGGCCCTGCTGGCTGGGGTCCCTCCCCTCCCCAGGCCCACTGCACTCCCTTGAAGTTCTGGCCAGAGAGGCTCCTGGCTCCCCACTAAAGGCTATTCCTCATCCCACCCGCATTGAACTCCAGCATCTTTTTTGTTTTAATAGAGTCAGTGACAAAGCTGAGGATCAAGTTCAAGGTAGAAAAAGAAAAGCTAATAAAGTAGGACTACTATTTAAAAATGTTTCTCAGACCAGAGAGAGAATCAATGAGCTCCATTCGGTGTAACATGCTGGGTCTGGTGTTTTTTGGAATTAAAATAAGCTCTTGTTAGCATGACTTTAATTGATTTTAAGCACAGTGCGTGTATGCAGAGAGGCAATTTCTAGATTTCAGGCTGAGCTGGGCCTGAGTAAACCAGATGCTCCTAGGGAAAAGACAGTCTCCTATTTGCTGGGTTTTTCTGGAAAGAAAAAAAAGACCGATTTGCAAGAGCAGTAATTTTTTTCTTTTGTTTATTTTTTTTCTGATTAATAAACAGTTTTTTTAGAGCAGTTGTAGGTTCACAGGAAAAATGAGCAGAAAGTACAGAGTGTTTCCAGGGACCTCTCACCCCACACAATCTTCCCCCACAACTGGCATCCAGAGCTGGGGTGTTATTTGTTACACTCAACAAAACATTGACAGGCAGTTGCCTCCCAGTGCCTATAGTTGACCTGAGGGTTCACTCTAGCTGTACCTCTGTGAGTTCAGACACTGTGTCTTCCCTGGCGCACCACACGGAGTGTCGGATTACAGCATCCATCGGAGTCCTCCTCTGCCCTAAACATCCTCTGCGCTCTGCCTATCCAGCCTTCCTGCCCATGTAAAACTTTGTTTTTCAGTCTCACCTTTTCCAAGATCTTCATACAACCTTAATAGCTTTGTTTTGATTTGAATGCACAAAAGAGAAATCCAGTCACTGAATTCCATGACATGGAATTATGACGTCAAAACAGTCACTTACTCAATTGTTTTCCACTTCTAATTCTAGCTTTATTCTTCTGTCGTATTTCCACCCCTGCCCCCCTTTCCAGGCTGTCCATAGTAACATGCCTCTGGGCACTGGAGGGGACCGTGGCCTCCCACCCTGCTCAGGGACAGTCAGGGCGTGGATTGGCCCCTCCTACAAGATAGATTTCTCGTCCTAAAAGGCCAAGGAGAAGCTGTGGCTTTGTAAAAGTAGACCTCATTGTTCCAGGCAGAAGGCAGAAATGTTATAAGAAAAGCAGGTAGTCTGGGATTAAGGGGTTAAAGCGTTAGTGCCCACAGCTCTGCTGTTTACTCATTACTATTTTTTTTTTTTAACCAGATAGTAAGTTGATTTAAAGCCTAGGGAAACTGGTCATTGTATAGTCAGTGGTTTGAAAGTTGTAAGGGGAAAAAAAATCCCCAAATGTACAAGATGGGTTGGATGGAGAATGCCAATTCTCCAGGGTAAGTCTCCCTTGGAGGCAAGCACTTTACCCCTGTGTTCTCCAGGTCGTGACTACGGGTCTCCGTTTCCAGCCTCCCTCTAGGTAGGTGCCTTGATGTTGGTCGAAGGAGTAAAGGGGAACTCTCAGACAGGCACCCTTGCTTGCTTTTTTGCTCTTTCTGATTTGGCTGTGCTCCTGTTTACCTAGTATCTTTCTGTTGGCTGTTTTTAGCCTCATCTCAAATGACAGCAGCCATGAAATAACAGTTTTGATGTGCATATATTTTCTAATACCTATTCAGACACATTATAAAACTAGAAAGGCCCGGCCACGTGGCTCACCCCCGTAATCCTAGCACTCTGGGAGGCTGAGGCAGGGTGGATTGTTTGAGCTCAGGAGTTTGAGACCTAAGCAAGAGCGAGACCCTGTCTCTACTAAAAATAGAAAAATTAGCCGGGTGTTGGAGCAGGCACCTATAGTCCCATGTTCCCACTACTCGGGAAGCTGAGTCAAGAGGATCACTTGAGCCCAAGAGTTTGAGGTTTCTGTGTACTATAATGCCATGGCACTCTACCCAGGGTGACTGAGACTGTCTTAAAAAAAAAAATCTATTTAGAAACAATAAAATAGTCATCTGCTTAACAAGTCAAATAACCCTGCATCTCTGCAATGGCACTTGGTCCCTTATTAGGGAACCTTGATCTAGATCACAGCCTTCAAAAGCTGGAAAGAACCCTGCAGATTTCTTGAATTTCATGAATTCCTGAGGCCCAGGGAGATTCATCATGTGTGGTCAAGGACGTGGTCTCCAAATTGTTCTCCAGTCCCCAGGAATGCGTAACATGTATTTTTTTGAGGAAAGGCTGCTATACCTTGCTGGTCTCTTTCCTCAAATATTATTGTCGCAATTTTGTGCATTCTTGATTATTTTTTCCCTACTCAGAGGAAAGTGCTATTTAAGATTGGCTACCCTCCTCCAGGAACATAGGGTCTGTGTGAACTGTGAGCCCTGGCCCTGGGAGGTGGGGGCCTGGAGGTGTCTGTGCAGTTTGCCAACTTCTCAACTACTCTGCTTAGAACACTTGCTCTAGGGCCTTGCTGTGGGCTATGGAAATGGCAACTGGCCACAGGACTGCCAAGTACCCTGCCCTATCAGAGTGTGTGTTCTAGGGGGAATGAGATGGACAGAAAGGGGAAATGTGTAATGATAAGAAAATATTTTATAGCAGTTAGTGTTCTACAGAAAATATAAACCAGGGGACACGACAGGTTGTCATCGGGGGAGTGGGGCTGCTTAGATGGGGCGTTCACAGGAGAAATCACAGCAGCATAAAGGGGCTGATAGTGGGAAGAGTGTCCCAGGCAGAGGAATCGGCTTGTGCAAAAGTTTTGGAAAACCTTTGAAAGAGACCAAGTTGTTTCATTTTAATTTGGATGCAGAGAAGGGGATGAGGTGAAACAGCTGGACATCATTGGACTCCATGGGGAGTGATTAAACAGTGGCTGACACAAGGTCACCACATCCCAGAATTCAGCCCTGGACATAAAGTAGATTGCACAGAGAACCAGAGCCCGTTTGTTGTTGCAGTTGGTCATGTGGTCTTGATAGCACTTGATTAAGTAAGCAGGTTATTTAATCTCTAAACCATATTTGACCCGTGCAGTGGGGATGTGAGCGGCCCTACCTACCTCTCAAGAGGGCATCTCCACCCTGCTAGCACGGGAAGTACCGGGTGAAGGTTAGCTAGTGTTACCCTCCTCTTAATCCATTCTGGAAGATACTTACTGGTAGAAAAAGAGAGTTACATGTAAGAAAAAAATCAAGGTTTTAAAAATTGATGTTCAGATAATTCCGCTCTGTGTGACTTCTTCACAGGAAAGCTTTGGAGACTGGCAGCTAGGATTGGCTGGGTTTTCTAGGAGAGACATGTTTTTTTAGGGAAATGAACTTTTTAATATTCAGCATTCTTTCCAAAGGTCTTTTTTGGGTATAGTTCATCCAGGCGGTACATATAAACAGTGAGATCAAGACATTTGTTAGAGCAGGAATGAAAGTTGTGTCTCCAGAAGAGCATATGTGGGTTTGTGCCTTTATTTTTTTTAATTAAAAATGTCTTAAGACTTAACACATGTACATGTTAAAATTTAAAAATATATCAGGAAAAATGACTCTGCCTCCTATTTTTGAGTACCAGTCCCCCGTTTTCCTGCCTAGAAAAAAGCCACCAAGGCATTTTCTTGTGGATTCCATCAGACATATGCATATCCAAACATTTATGTTTGCATCATGTATGATTTTTGAAAGGTGAAGAGCTTTCTTAAATTTGGGGGTATATGGCAGCTGCTTGAAGGCTTGAACAAAATAGAGTAATATAGAAAGAAGGTGGAGTAAGGTCACTGGAGTAGGGATCCCTGAGCATTAGTGAATTGGGGGGCTCAAGTAAACAATACGGACATAAAAATCATGCCATTATGAATTGAGCTAATTCTGTCTGTAGAGACAGAATGTTTTGAAATAAATGGGACCTTGAATTTTCTTGTTTTGTCTACGCTAGGGGAATCTTCTAGAGTCTTTCTTTCTTTCTCCCACCAAGGCTGGAAGGTGAGGGAGCCTGTGAGCACTGTGACACTGGCACCTTCACATCAGGCTTTCCACCCCTGGCAGGGAACTAAGGCCTGGGAGGAAGGGTGGGCGTGATGATGGGAGCTGTCCCTAGTGACAGGCTCCGCCCACCCCCACCCCCGCCACTCTGGAAAGTAGGCAGTATGTGCCTGGGGAGGAACTAATCCAGTTGTGGTGATTACTTTAGAGGTAGGGTCCTGTACGCACCCCTCAACCCAAGCAGGTGTTCTGAGGGTATTTGCATTAGACACCTGGGCGGTAACAGTCCCTGAGTTAGCACCCTGCCCCCAACATTGTCTCACCGGTGCCACTGCTATAGCCTCCAAATTCTGCTCAGGTTACGTGTTCTGGGTCTGCAGGGGCGAGTGTGTCCTGTGCTTGGAGGCCCATTGGCCGACAGTGAGCGAGTTCACTCCCCCAGTGTCCCAGGAGTCTGACACCAGCCAGCCTTGAAGCACCTAAACCTTTCATTGCTGTTCCACAAATTGCCTTTCCCAAACTGTGACAAGTTTTTCTTAATTTAGGAAAGAGGAGTCAGCAAGAGGTTATTGGAGGCTTCCCACCACTATTTTTCCAAGCTTTAAAAGCTGTTTTTTATAGTAAAATTTTTTCAGATTTCAATGTCCTTCTCATGTATCTCTAATTCTATCGTTACACTAACCCTTTGGGATGAGAGGGGGAGACTATTACCTGCATTTTTATAAATGAAAAAACTGAGTCTCCAATAGCTATATCCTAATGATAATGGATATATAGAACAATGACAATGTCATATAGAAAGTAAGTCACTAACTGCAGTAGGGTTTCCCCAGCAGGAGGGAGGAATGACCCTGCAGTAGCATCTAAAGAAATAGGGTTCGGCTAGGCGCCTGTGGCTCAATCGACTAAGGCGCCAGCCACATACACCTAAGGTGGCGGGTTCCAATCCCCAGCCCGGGCCTGCCAAACAACAATGATGGCTGCAACCAAAAAATGGCCAGGCGTTGTGGCGGGCGCCTGTGGTCCCAGCTACTTGGGAGGCAGAGGCAGGAGACTCGCTTGAGCCCAGGAGTTGGAGGTTGCTATGAGCT
>CAUYQV010029158.1:0-18151 GCA_963574575.1 Galagoides demidoff | reverse complement strand
TTTTTTTTTTGAGACAGAGCCTCAAGCTGTCCCCCTGGGTAGAGTGCAGTGGCATCACAGCTCACAGCAACCTCCAACTCCTGGGCTCAAGCGAGTCTCCTGCCTCCGCCTCCCAAGTAGCTGGGACCACAGGCGCCCGCCACAACACCTGGCTATTTTTTTGGTTGCAGCCATCATTGTTTGGCAGGCCCAGGTTGGATTCGAACCCACCACCTTAGGTATATGTGGCTGGCACCTTAGCCACTTGAGTCAGGCGCTGAGCCTGACTTTTTGAACAGTACCCATTCCTTTGATGTCTGCAATATCACCTTTCTTGTAGATTCACATATATGTGACCAAAAGAACAACTCCATGTCTTCTAAAAGACCTAGAGAATATGTATCGGATGCCTTTTCACTTTCCCTTTGTGTTTGTCATTCTGGTAAATTACATCTGTGGCCAAAAGACAGATTTGTTTTTTTATCATCTTACGCATCATACAGGAAACCTTTGAAAGTTTGGAAGCCATGAATTAATGTGATAAAACAGAAAAGTGAACCTGTCAGTGATCTATAGGTTAAGTTAGAATAAGAAGAAAATGGAATGAATCAGAGAAGACAGTAGGTGTTAGAGAGTATGAAAAGAACAGAGTTAGTAGGAAGAATTACCTAGCAGGTATATGTGTATATTGGCTTATTGTGTTAAAATATACATAAAATTTATCATCTTAACCATTTTTAAGTGTATAATTCTGTGGCATTAAGTACATTTACATTGTGCAATCATCACCACCATCTGTCTGCAGAATTCTTTCACCTTTCTGAACTGAAACTCTATGTCTGTAAACACTAATTCCCCATTTACCCTTACCCAAAAGTCCTTTGCAAGCACCATTTTATTGTCTGTCTCTATGAATTTCACTACTTTAGGTATCACGCATAAGTGGAGTCATAGAGTATCTGTCCTTTTGTGTATGGCTTATTTCACTTAGCATAATGTCTTGAAGGTCCATCCATGTTGTAGCATTTCTCAGAATTTCCTCTCTTTTTAGGGCTGAGTAAGATCCCATTATATGTATACACCACATTTTGTTTATCCTTTCATCCACTGATGAACACTTCAGTTACTTCCACCTATTGAATGCTGCTGTGAATATGGTTATGAAAATTTCTGTTCAAGTGCCTGCTTTCATTTCTTTTGGGTATATACCTGGAAATTTTTATATTCTTACCAGCAGTGCATGAGGGTTTCATTTTCTTTATATCCTTACTAACACTTTCTGGTTTTTTGATAATAGCCCTGCACAATATCTCATTGTGGTTTTATTTGTATTTTCCTAATGATTTGTGATGTTGAACAATTTTTCATATGCTTATTGCCTTTTGTATATTTTCTTTGTTGAGGAGATTGTCCTTTTCCCATAGAATGCCCTTCATGCCTTTAATCTTTGTTGTTTAATGATTTTTGATCAAATGGGTATATCCTAGTAGAATTGCAGGATCACATGGCAAGTCTACTTTTAGTTCCTTGAGTATTCTCCAAACTTCTTTCCAAAAAAGGACGTATTAGCTTGCATTCCCACCAACAGTGTAGAAGTGTTCCCTTCTCTCCACATCCATGCCAGCATCTGAAGTTTTGGGGTTTTGTGGTGTGGGCTAATCTAATGTGGAGTTAGAGTATATCTAAAAGTAGTTATGATTTGCATTTCTCTGATGATTAAAGGTGATGAGCATTTTTTTCATGTGTTTATAGGCCATGCACCTATCTTCAGAGAAGCTTCTGTTCAAGTATCTTTCCCACAAAGAAATGGGGTTGTTCTTTTCTTGTTGATTAGTTTGAGTTCTCTGTGGATTCTAGTTACCAGACCTTTGTCAGAAGTATAAACTGCAAATACTTTCTGCCATTCTGAAGGTTGTCTCCTTGCTTTACTTACTGTGCTCTTGGCCATGCAGAAGCTTTTTAGTTTGATCAGATCCCAGTAATATGTTTTTGGTGTTGCTTCAATTGGCTGGGGGTTCTTCCTCATAAAAAATTTTCCAAGGCCAATTTCTTCAAGAGTTTACCCTGTACTCTTTTCTAATATTTTTATAGTTTCTTGTCTTAAGTTTAAGCTTTCTATCCAGTGAGTTAAGTTTAAATCTTCTATCAATTTTTGTTAATGGTGAAAGGTGAGGGTCCAGTTTCAGTCTTCTACAGGTCGCCAGCCAGTTCACCCAGCACCATTTGTTCAGTAGGGAATCTTTCCACCAATAAATGCTTTTCTTTTGTTTGTTTTTTTGAGACAGAGTCTTACCATGTTGCCCTTTACAGTGCTGTCACAGCTCACAGCAACCTCAAACTATTAGGCTTGAGCTATTCTCTTGCCCCAGCCTCTCCAGTAGTTGGGACTACAGGCACCTGCCACAATGCCCAGCTATTTTTTTGTTGTTCTTGTTGCAGTTGTCATTGTTGTTTAGTAGGCCTGGGCTGGGTTTGAACGTGTCAGCCTTGGTGTATGTAGCTGGTGCCCTAACTACTGAACTGGCACCTAGCCCAATGAATACTTTTGATAGGCTTATCAAAGATCAGATGACGACAAGTGGCTGGGTTCATCTCTTGGTTTTCTGTTCTGTTTCATTTATCTACTTCTCTATTTTTGTGCCAGTAACATGCTGGTTTTTTTTTTTTTTTTGAGACAGTCTTACTGTGTCGCCTTCAGTATAGTGCTGTGGCATCACAGCTTACAGCAACCTCAAACTCCTGGGCTTAAGCAATTCTCTTGCCTCAGCCTCCCAAGTAGTTGGGACTACAGGTGCCTGCCACAACACCTGGATATTTTTTTTTTTCTTGCAGTTGTCATCGTTGTTCATCTGACCTGGGCTGATTTTGAACCTGCCACCATCGGTGTATATGGTTGGCACTGTAACCACTGTGCTATGGGTGCTGAGCCTACCATGCTGTTTTGATCACTATAGATTTAGCGTATAGCCTGAAGTCTGGTGATGTGATATCTCCTGATTTGTTTTTATTTCTGAGTAATGTATTGGCTATTTGAGGTTTTTTCTGATGCCATACAAAACGAAGTACTATTTTTTCAAGCTCTTTAAAGTATGACAGTGGTGCTTTAATAGGGATTGCATTAAATTTATAGATTGCTTTGGGTAGTATGGACATTTTAACAATGTTGATTCTTCCCAGCCATGAGTGAATATGGTATATTTTTCAATTTGTTAACATCTTCTGCTGTTTTTTTCCTCAGAGTTTCATAATTCTCCTTATGAAGACCTTTCACATCCTTTTGTTAGGTAAAGTCCCAGATAGTTCATCTTCTTTGGCATTACTGTAAAAGGAATAGAGTCCTTAACTATATTTTTAGCTTGACTGTTGTTGGTATATATAAAAGCTACTGATTTGTAAGTATTGATTTTATATCCTGAGATGCTGCTACATTTCTTGATTATTTCTAAGAAGAGTTTTGTAGTTGAGTCCCTGGGATTTTCCAGTATAAGATCATGTTCATCCATGAAAGGTGACAGTTTGATCTCTTCCTACCCCATATGGATACCCTTGATTGCCTTCTCTTGCCTGATTGTGATGGCTAAGACTTCCATTACTATGTTGAATAGTGGTGGAGATAATGGGCATCCTTGCCTAGTTCCAGATCTGAGTGGAAATGTTTTCAATTTTACTCTGTTCAGTATGATATTGGCTGTGGGTTTGCTGTAGATGGCCTCTATCAGTTTAAGAAATGTCCCATCTCAGCCTATTTTCTTAAGTGTTCTGATCATGAAAGGATGCTAGATATTATCAAACGCTTTTTCTGCATCAATGGAGAGAATCATATGGTCTTTGTTTTTTATTTTATTTATATGATGTATCATATTTATAGATTTATGTATGTTGAACCAATCTTGTAACCCTGGGATAAAACCAACTTGCTCATGGTGTATACTTTTTTTGATGTGTTGTTGACTTCTGTTTGCTAGGATCTTATTAAATATTTTTGCATTGATATTCATTAATGATATTCATCAATAATTTTCTTTCTTTGTTGGGTCCTTTCCTGTTTTGAGGATAAGGGTGATATTTGTTTCATAGAATGTGTTGGGAAGTATTCCTTCTATAGGTACTAGTTCCTCTTTAAAGGTTTGGTAGAATTCTGATGTGAAGCCATCTGGTCCCAGACTTTTCTTTTTTGGGAGATTTTATATAGTTGATGCTATTTCAGTGCTTGATATAGGTCTATTCAAAATTTCTACATCTTTCTGGTTAAGTCTAGGAAGTTGGAGTGCTTCCAGGTATTGGTCCATTTCCTTCAGATTTTCATATTTCTGAGAATAGAGTTTTTTATAGTAATCATTGAGGATTTTTTTTGAATTTCTAAAGTGTCTGTTGTTATTTCTCCTTTATTGTTTCTGATAGATGATATTAGAGATTTTACTTTTCTGTTTCTGGTTAGATTAGCCAAAGGTCTATCTATTTTACTTAGCTTTTAAAAAAACTGACTTTTTGATTCATTGATCTGTCATATAATTCTTTTATTTTCAATTTCATTTAATTCTCTAATTTTGGTTATTTCTTTTCTTCTGCTGGGTTTGGGGTTAGAATGTTCTTCCTTTCCAGTTGTTTGAGATGACCCATTAAGTTGTTAACTTTCTCTCTGTTTTCTTGGTGAAGGCTTCCAATACTATAAATTTTCTTAGGACTGCCTTTACAGTATTCCACAGGTTTTGATAATTTGTGTCTTCATTGTCATTTTGTTTGAAAAATTTTGTGATTTCCTTCTTAATCTCGTGTTTAATCCAGCTGTCATTCAGTTTCCATGGCTTAGTTTGAGTATGAAGATTCTTCTTGCTGTTGAGTTCAACTTTTGTTCCATGATGGTCCGAGAAGATACAAGGAATAGTTTCTGTTCTTTTAAATTTGCAGAGGTTAAACTTGTGTCCTAAGATATAATCTGTTTTGGAGGATGATCTGTGGACTCATGAGAAGAATGTATATTCAGTTTGTTAGGATGAAATGTTCTGTAGATGTCTGTTAAGTCCATTTGTTCTAGGGTCAAGTTTAAGTCCATTATTTCTTTGTTTAGTTTCTTCTTGGGGGATCTATCCAGAACTGCCAAAGGGATGTTAAAATCTCCAACTATTATAGTGCTGGAAGATATCAAATTGTTCATATCTGTTAGTGTTTGCTTTATAAATTGAGGCGCATTCTAGTGAGGTACATAAATGTTAAATATTAAAATCTCTTCGTGTTTAGTGTTTCTTTGACAACTGTAGTGTCCATTCTTATCTTTGTTGGTTTAAAACTTACTGTATCTGCAAATAGAATTATAACCCCTGCATTTTTCTGATTTCCATTTGCCTGTTTTATAGATGTCCATTCCCTTCATCCTGAGTCCTTTTTTATCCTTTAAGATGAGACTTTTGTATGCACCAAATATCTGGCCCGAGTTTTTGTATCCAGTCAGCCACCTTGTGCCTCTTTAGAGAACAATTTAAGTCATTGACATTAATTGAGAGGATTTATAGGCATGGTAATGTTTTAGGTATTATGTTTTACAAAGGTTCTGTGGGTATTTTTAATCTGTTCATCACTGTGGGAGTTAGATTTTGTTTAATAATTTCTGGGTGAGTATATTTTGGTGGTAGACCATTGTGCTGGTCATTATGGAAAATAGGTCTGAGAATATCCTCAGAGTTGGTTTAGTTATGGTAGATTTCCTCAACATGTGTATGTCCCTGAAGTATTTGATTTCTCCATCACAAGTGAAACTCAGTTTAGCTGGATACAGGGTCCTGGGCTGAAAGTTATTTTGTTTTAGGAGATTGAAGGTTGATGACCATCCACTTCTGGCTTGAAAGTTTTCAGCTGAGAGATCTGAAGTCATTCTAATATTTCTCCCTTTGTAGGTAATGCTTTTTTTATATCAGGCTCTTGCAGAATTTTCTCTTCATATTAACTGGGGCAAAGTTAGGCAAAGTTAATTACAATGTGTCTAGGAGATACTTTATTTGGATTGAGTCTTGCTGGAGTTGTGAAACTGTCTACTATCTGAATTTCTGTATCTCTTGCTATGCTTGGGAAATTCTCCTCTATAATATTTTGAAGTAGAGCATCTTTGCCTTTAGGACCATCCTTCTCTACTTCAGGAATTCCTATAAGACAAATGTTTGCTGTTTTGGAATAGTCCCATAACTCTCCCAGGGAATGATCAGTTTTTCCTCTCCACTTCTCTGCCTCTTGGAGCATTTGGGAGCATTCAAAAGCTTTTGTCTTCAACTTCAGAGATTCTTTGTTCTGTGTGCTCAACTCTGTTGCTGAGGAATTCTGCTGTACTACAAAGTGCCTTGAATAACTTTCTCATTTCCTTGAGCTCTGCTATTTCTTTTCTCATTATGTCCATATCCTTGGTAATTTTGTCTTTGAATTCTCTGATTTTTTGAGAAAACTTTTGAACTATTCTTTGTATTTCTAATTCCAACTTTTTTCTCCATTCTGTTCATCTTATTTGCCATCCATATTCTGAATTTTATTTCTGCCATTTCAGCCATTTGTCTATAATGACATCTTCTGTTTTATCTCCTTTGTCATACTTTGGGGGAGTTGATCTATTCTAATGATTCATATTGCCAGAGTTCTTCTGCTGGTTCTTCCCCATGAGTATTTTCTGCAGTTTGGCTATTAAAAGTGGTAGGGCAAGATTGGATTGGGGGCCCCAGGAAGTAGAGTTAATCCACCCTTAATGAATGAGCTGTGTGTGACTGTGGGTTTTCCCCTACAGCCTTACAGAGTCCCTTTCAGAGCTGTAGCTGAAGACTCTGAGACCTGCTTAGTAAGAGGGTGCAAGCTGGCTCTGTCCTGAATTCACCCACCTCTACCCAATACTAAGGAGTCAGGGTATTAGACTGGAATCTCATTTCATCTGGGGAGAGATACAAGCAACTGCAGTGCACTCCCTCCCCACCCCCCAGCAGCTGGTAAAGGAAATTCAGTCCTTTCCCACTTTGAAACAACTGCTGCTCAACCTTGGAAGGACCCAGTGTACACTCCAGGTCTACAGTTCTAGACAGATTGACCCAGGCAGTAGGAAGAGATCAAAGAGTCCCCAATTACCTGACAGTAGAAATCCAGAGACAGTTCCAACCAGCATACACAAGAGGATGGAGCCTGGTCCTCTCCATTAGATCACCAATTCAGGAAAGATCACTGGCCATAGTCAGGACCAAGGCATTAGCACCTCCACCCTAGTAAGCCTAAACTGTGCATCAGTTCATTTGCCCTTGAAAGTTTGAACCAGGCATTAGTAGCTCCATCCTTATAAGTCCAAACTAGTCATCAGTGCCCCCTCCAAAGAAGGACAGAACTAGGCATCAGAAGTCTTAACGGGGGTCAGCACCCCTGCCTGTGGTAGTCCTCACCTAGAGTCTGTGACTCCATCCTTTAAAGTCTGAACCAGGTCAGTGTCGCCACCCACAGTGCACGTTTCTCCAAACGTCCCTCTTTTCCCATGCCATGCTGCTGCCACCTCCACTCAAGTCACTGTGATGCTATCCATACAGTGCCCATGCCTCCTAGGGAACAGCCACATGCTCTGGTCTCTGCAGGGAGTAGACCTTCAGACCACCAGGCAATGGGGGAAGGGTGAACTGAGAGTTCAGAATTTCAGGGAGAGTATTTGTTCAGTTTAATTCTGGGCAGGATGATGCCTAGGCTTATAGGTGGGAGCTCTCTGGAAGAGAAGGCCCAGTATTTAGCAGCTCTCATCCATTGGGTAAAATGTCTGTGATTCACTGAGTAGGGCGCTGGCCCCATATACCGAGAGTGGTGGGTTCACAGCCAAACTGCAACAAAAATATAGCTGGTCATTATGGTGGGTGCCTGTAATCCCATCTACTCGGGAGGCTGAGGCAAGAGAATCACCTAAGCCCAAGAGTTGGAGATTGCTGTGAGCTGTGATGCTACAGCACTGTACTGAGGACAACAAAGTGAGACTCTGTCTCCTAAAAAAAAAATAAGAGAGAGTGTTCTTTTGTTCCCTGCTCACTTGCAGAGAGCCTGCAGCAAGACTCCCACTCGGGGAGGGGTTTGTCATCCTTGTGGCGATGGGCTTTGTACCTGGAATTTGTTCGCTAGGATTCTCTTTCTTGGAGTCACAGGTTGCCACAGCCAAGATGATGTGTACTTGTCTATCTTCTTTCCTATCTCAGCTTCCCTCCTTCAGTTTCAGAGGCCAAATCTGTCCACAATCTTTCCTTCTGGTCAGGAGCCTCTGGAGAAAGTTGCCTCTAGTCAGTCGTCTTCCTCCCTCCTCTTCTATTTTAGTTTTAAATGTAAAAGTCTTTTTTCTCCTTTGTTAAGGTTATTCCTAAGTATTTAATCCTTTTTGGCGGTATTATAGATAGGTTCTTTTCTTAAATTCTCTTCTGGATTTTCCATTGTTAGTGTATGAGAATGCAGCTCATTTTTGTGTATTTTGTGCCTGGCAACTTTGCTGAATTTGTTTTTTAGTTCTAACAGTTATTTTATTCATTTATTTTTTGAGACAGAGTCTCACTTTGTCACCCTCAGTAGAGTGCTGTGGTGTCCCAGCTTACAGCAACCTCCAGCTCTTGGGCTTAAGCGATTCTCTTGTCTCAGCCTCCTGAGTAGCTGGGACTACAGGCACCTGCTACAATGCCTGGCTATTTTTTTGTTGCAGTAGCTACTGCTGTTTTAGCTCTCCGGGGCCAGATTCAAACCCGCCATACTCGGTATATGGGGCCGGCCCCCTACCCACTGAGCCACAGGCACCGCCCACTCTAACAGTTATTTTGTGGAATCTTTAGAGTTTTCTATATAAAAGATCCTGTCATCTGCAAACAAAGTTAATTTATTACTTCTTATTCAATTTGGATGCCTTTTATTTCTTTTACTTGCCTGAATTCTCATTTAGGACTTCTAGTACTGTGTTGACTGAAAGTGGCACAATGAGCATCCTTGTTTTGTTCCTGATCTTAGAACAAAGTTTTGTCTTTTTTTTTTTTTTTGCTTTTTTGAGACAGAGTCTTGCTCTGTTGCCCTGAGTAGAGTGCATTATCTATTTATAGTTTTAATGATTTTAAAGCAAGTCACTTAGCCTGTCTGAAGCTCAAGTTCCTCATCTGTTAAAAATATCTTATTGAGCATTTTTTCCACACATTACATGTACTTTTTATTTCAGATTAATATGAGGGCAAACAATTAGGTTACAATGTTTGCATTTGTTAGGTAAAGTCCTATACCCAGGAGGTGTGCCATATACCCTTACATTTTGCCCATTAGGTGGTAGCACACTGATCCTCCTCCCTTCCGCCTCCCCCCCAAGTTGAATTGAATTGAGTTTTTCTTTTGGGTGGGCATGTATTAGTTTGTCTTCTGGCTTCGTATTAGTATTGGATACTTTTCTATTCTTGTGATACTTTACTAATAAGAATGTATTTCATGGGCAGTGCCTGTGGCTCAAGGAGTAGGGCACTGGCCCCATATACCAGAGGTGGTGGGTTCAAACCCAGCCCTGGCCAAAAACTGCAGAAAAAAAAAAAAAAGAATGTGTTTCAGCGCCATCCACGGTAATACAAAGGATGTAAAATTTCCATCTTTGTATGGCTGAATAGTTCACCATGGTATACGTAAACCACAGTTTATTACTTCATTCATGGGTTGGTGGGCACTTAGGTTGTTTCCACATCTTGGTGATTGTAAATTTAGCTGCAGTAAACATTCTAGTGCAAATGTCTTTATGGTAAAATGATTTTTTTCCCTTCTGAATAGATACTTCATAATGGGATTGTGAGATCAAATAGAAGGTCTATTTTAAGTTTTTTGAAGATTCTCCATACTTCTTTCCAAAGAGGCTATATTAGTTGGCAGTTTCACCAGCAGTGTAAAAATGTTGCCTTCCCTCCACATCCATGCCAGCATCTGCAGCTTTGAGACTTTGTGATGTGGGATAGTCTCACTGTGGTTAGGTGCTACCCCAAGGTGGTTTTGATTTGCATTTCTCTGATGATTGGAGGCGATGAGCATTTTTTTCTTTTTCTTCTCTTTTTTTTCTTTCTTTCTTTAAAAATTTGTTTATTTTTGAGACAGAGTTTCACTTTTTCACCCTCAGTAGAGTGCTGTGGCATCACAGCAACCTCCAACTCTTGGGCTTAGGTGATTCTTTTGCCTCAGCCTCCCAAGTAGCTGGGACTACAGGTGCTCACCACAACACTCGGCTATTTTTTGTTTTAGTTTGGCTGGGGCCAGTTTTGAACCAGCCACCCTCTGTAAATGGGGCTGGTGCCCTACTCACTGAACAACAGGCACCACCTGAGCATTTTTTCATATATTTGTTGGTTATTCGTCTGTCTTCAGATAATATTCTATTCATATCTCTTGCCTAATAGTAGAGGGGACTGTTTGCCTTTTTTTTTTGTTAATTAATTAGAGTTCTCTATAGATTCTAGTTATCAACCCTTCATCAAATTTGTTAACATGCAAATATCTTTTTCCGTTCTGAAGGCTGTTTGTTAGCTTTAATTGTTTTGTCCTAATCTGAGCAGAAGCTTTTTTTTTGGCCAGGGCCGGGTTGGAACCTACCACCTCTAGGATATGGGGACAGCGCCCTACTCCTTTGAGCCACAGGTGCCCCCCCTGAGCAGAAGCTTTTTAGGTTAATTAAGTCCATTTGTTGATTCTTCTTGCGATTGCCAATGAAGTCTTCTTTATAAAATCTTTCCCTAGGCCAATATCGTCAAGAGTCCCCCCCCACCCCCCAGTTTCTTGTAAGATTTTTTTGTTTGTTTCATATATTAGATTTAAATCTTTTATTCGTCTTGAGTCAGTTTTTCTAAGTGGTAAAAGATGCGGGTTATGTTTTGGTTTTTTACATTGTATGTACTGTTCTATTCCATCCTTTCCAACTCTATTGCCACTGCCTTATTAGTCTGGATTAATTAAAGAATAACATACCTGTTAGTCTCTGACACTTGTTCTGCAACTCTGTCTCTCTTATCTTTGGCTACTCTCTTTTACCATTACATTATGTTCCTAAAGAAACCAGTTGAAGTGCACTACTTCCTTACTTTAAAAACCTATGTTAACTTCTCATTGTCTATAAAAATTGAAACTCACAAGAGTTTGTAGACTGTGTACATGCTTAGGTTTCTTTACCATCACTCTAGCCATACTGAATGGTTTCTTATTCCCTGTGCTTCTGTTTTTCATGAGTTTATCCCAGTGTTTGGAGTTTTCCTTTATTCTTTGTCAACTCTCTTAGCTGACCATCTAGTATCTACTTTCCTGCTCTTTCCTAATAGAAATCTGCTTTTGTTCATGTATCCCAGAGATTTGGAGAAGGTGATTTATGACCAATTCCAGGGATAGATTTTGATTAGTCCAAACTGTAAACTATTATTTGTACCAGATTTGAAGGGAAGAAGACATTCTATTTCTGGGAGAGAGAATTCTTTCCTCTCTTGAATATAAACAAAGGAACCAACTGTTTTGTGATCACAAGGGATGAAGCACTTCCTGAAGACGCCAGAGCAGAGAGGCGAGGTAGAAACAATTTGAATCCTTGATAACATCATTTAGTTATATAGTGTACATATCATACCACAAGACTTCTGACAGTTAAATTTCTTACTATTTAAGCCAATTCTGTGGAGTTATTTACTATAAAAAAAATCTGTTTTAATACCGTCCCCTTTATTCTTCAAGATCCAGTGTTATGTTACCTTTACCATAGTCTTACATTCTCCTGGAACTTTACACCTCTCTTGTAGCTCAATGTGTAACATTGTAATATAATCACTTGTATGTCTGAATTCTCTGCCTGACTGTGTGGCTTGAAACAAAGTGTATAGGATGTAACACAATATCTGGTGCATAATGTTTGTTCAGAAAGCAAGTTGTTAGGATGAAATAATAATATGAAAAAGCACCTTGTAAGCAATTTTTAAAGAAACATGAGATATGTTGTTGTCTTTAACATGAAAATATAAAAACTAATTAGATCACACATTGTTCTTTCCTTCTTCACCGCTGTATATAAAATTACTTCTATTTCCTCAGTGAATCAGGTTATGTTCTCTCCTTGGACCTTCATATTGTTCCCCCTTAGAGCATTATTTTGACATTCTTCCCATTGCTTTTTTCAAGAAAAGGGAAAAGTTCACACTTTCTCTTGCCAGTCTTACATATCATCTCAGATGTCACTTTGTCAGCAATCCTATAAGGTAGACTTTTATTTTATTTTTTTTTAAGACAAAGTCTCAAGCTGTCACCCTGGGTAGAATGCCATGGTGTCACAGCCTCAAACTCTTGGGCTTAAGCAATTCTCTTGCCTCAGCTTTCTATGTAGCTGGGACTACAGGCGCCTACTATAATGCCTGGCTATTTTTTTGTTCTTGTTACAGTTGTCATTATTGTTTCAGCTGACCCGGGCCAGGTTCGAACCTGCCAGCCTCTGTGTATGTGGCTGGCACCCTACACACTGTGCTACAGGCACCACCCTAGAAATTTTTATTATTATCAAACACAGAGAAAATAACTTGTACAAGATCATATAGTTTAGAAATGGCAGACTTGGATCTAAACCCAGGCACCTTGGCTCAAGTTCTTCATCTCTATTCATTCATCTCTGTTTTGTCTACTTTGTAATCACTTATTTACTATTTGCCCCCTCTGAATTTTTAAGCACCTTTGGAGGAAAAAATTATGACTATCCACTGTTCTGTCTACCATGTACTTAGCACATAGTAGGTGCTCAGAAAATATTTAAATGAACTTGTTAGAGAGCAGAGTGTTTTTCTTTTTCTTTTTCTTTTCTTTTCTTTTTGTTTGAGACAGAGCCTCAAGCTGTCACCCTGGGTAGAGTACTGTGGCATCACAGCTCACAGCAACCTCCAACTCCTGGGCTCAAGCAATTCTCCTGCCTCAGCCTCCCTAGTAGCTGGGATCACAGGCGCCTGCCACAACGCCTGGCTATTTTTTGGTTGCAGCCATCATTGTTGTTTGGCGGACCCAGGCTGGATTCGAACCCACCAGCTCAGGTGTATGTGGCTAGCGCCTTAGCCACTTGCCTAGCCGCAGAGTGTTTTTCTTAAATTCTGCTCAGTACTTTTCACATAGTACATCCTTGTAAGCAGGATGTATAACAGCCTGAAGCCTGGTATATTAACTCTTTGGTGCATGGCATCTTTTGATTTTTTTTTTGTCCTATTCAAAATTTAAATTTTCACTTTGTATTACTTTCTTTTCCTTTTTAAAAAATACATTATTATTTTTGGCTTTGCACCCATAGCACAGTGGTTACAGTGCCAGTCACATACACTGAGGGTAGCAGGTTCAAACTCGGTCCAGGCCAGCTAAGCAAAATGACAACTGCAACAAAAAATAGCCAGGTGTTGTGGCAGGCACCTGTAGTTCCAGCTACTTGGGAGGTTGAGTCAAGAGAATTGCTTAAGCCCAAGAGTTAGAGGTTGCTGTGAGCTGTGATGCCATAGCACTCTACTGAGGGTGACATAATGAGACTGTCTCCAAAAAAAATATGTGTGTGTGTGTGTGTGTGTGTATATATAAAATATGTATTATTATTTTCTTTCAAAATGTATCCACGCTAGCTAGATGTGATAGTATGCACCTATATTCTCAGTTATTTGGGAGGCTAAGGCAGGTGGATTACTTGCTCATGGGAGTTCAAGGCAGTAGTGCACTATATGGTTGTGCCTATGAATAGCCACTGCACACCAACCTGGGTAACATAACAAGATCCTGTCTCTTAGGAAAAAGTATCACAGTTAGCCCATTGCAAACCTTGACTGAAAGTATGTTTCATGGCACACTGTACACGATTTATTATTGGTTTCTCTTAGAAAGATTTCCATGGTTAAGTTTGGGAAGGCTGAATTAAGCAAAGTTAAACAGATTTCTCGGCTATAGGACTCTGAGCCTTTTTGCAGAGATTTACATGACTTGGCTTCTGCCTACCTGTCCTGCCTTATCTCTCCTTGTTTTTTTCCCCTCTTCCTTTCCTTACTCTGCTCCAGTTGCCTTGGCCTTCTTTCTAGGAATTTGCTAACCTGTCTACTCTGCCTTAACTCCCCAGTATTACTACAAGACCTGTCAATAAATCAACTCTACTCATTCTTGATCATAGCAGCCTATGTTTTTCAAAGCATTTATTTCACCATATAACTTTATATAATTATTTAAATATCCATATCTCTGACTTGCCTATGAATAACACAAGAATCAAGACTGTTTTTATTCACCATTATAAATGCCAGCGTTTTTAGGAAATAGGATGTAATTTAATGTGTAAAATATAGGTAAGATTTGTGGTAGGGTGTGGTTTTTTGGGGGGGAGGCAGAGGAGGTTTTGTTTTTTTTTTTTTTAAGAGAAAGAATCTCACTCTGTTGCCCCAGACTAGAGTCTAACTGTGTTTCGGCCTAACTCACAACATCCTAGGTTTAAATGATCCTCCTGACTCAGCCTTCTAAGTAGCTAGGACTAGAGGTGCTCGCCACCACACAGCTAATTTTTCTGTTTTTATTTTGTTTTTATTATTATTACTATTATTTAATTGACAGAGTCTTACTATGTCACCCTTGGTAAAGTGTCATAGTGTCACAGCTCACAGTAACCTCAAACTCTTGGGCTTAAGCAATTCTCTTGCCTCAACCTCCTGAGTAGCTGGGACTAAGGGCACCTATCCCAACACCTGGCTGTTTGGGGTTTTTTGTTGTTGTTGTTACAGTTGTTACTTAGCTGGCCTGGATTGGGTTCGAACCCACCACCCTCAGTGTATGTGGCCAGGGCTGTAACCACTGTGCTATGGGCACCAAGCCAATTTTTCTATTTTTAGTAGAGATGGAGTCTCACTCTTACTCAGGCTGATCTTGAACTCCTGAGCTCAAGCAGTCTTCCTGCCTTGGCCTCCTGAGAGTGCTAGGATTATAGGCAGAGGTCAATGAGCCACTATGCCTAGCCTGTTTTCCTTTTTCTTTTCTTTTTTTATTTCAGATTAATATAAGGGTACAAATGATTAGGTTACATTGTTTGGGTTTATTAGGTAAAGTCCAAGTTGTAGTTGAGCCCTTCACTCAAGAGGTGTGTCATATGCCTCTACATTGTGCCAGTTACATGAGAGTACACCAATCCCCCTCCCTCCTCCCCACCCTCTTCCTCCTACCCATTCACCATCACTTGAATTTAATTGTGTTTTTCCCTTGCGTGAGCATGTAGTTTTTCATCTACTGGTTTCTTACTAGTGTTGAGTACATTGGATACTTGCTTTTCCTTTCTTGTAATACTTTACTAAGCAAAATGTTCTTCAACTCCATCCAGGTTAATACAAAAGATGTAAAATCTCCATCTTTTTATGGCCACATAGTATTCCATGGCATACATATATCAGCGTTTATTAATTCGTCCATGAGTTGATGGACACTTGGGTTGATTCCACATCTTGGTGATTATCAGCTGAGCTGCGGTAAACATTCTAGTGCAAATGTCCTTATGATAAAATGATTTTGTTTTCTTCTGGGTAGATACCAAGTAATGAATGGGATTGCAGGATCAAATGGAAGGTCTACTTTTAGTTCTTTGAGTCCTCCCCATACTTAACAGAGAGGCTATATTAGTTGCAGTCTAAGCAGCAGTGTAACAGTGTTCCCTTCTCTCCACAACCACACCAGCACCTGCAGCTTTGGAACTTTGTGATGTAGATGGGCTCTTCTCTCTGGGATTAAGTATTACCTCAAGGTGGTTTTGATTTTCATTTCTCTGATTATTGGGGGCAATGAGCATTTTTTCATATGTTTGTTGGCCATTCATCTGTCTTTTTTGGAGAAGATTCTTTTCATTTCTTTTGCCCAGTGATATATGGGATTGTTGCTTTTTTGTGTTGATTAGAGTTCTCTGTAGATTTTGGTTATTACACCTTTGTCATATTTGTAACATGCAAGTATCTTTTCCCCATGCAGAATGTTGTGTGTTTGCCTTAATAATTGTGTTCTTAGCTATGCAGAAGATGTTTACCTTAATTAAGTCCTATTTATTTTTATTGTTGTCGCAAGTGCCAATGGAGTCTTCTTAATAAAATCTTTCCCCAGGCCTATTATCATCAAGGGTTTTTCCCATGCTTTCTCCTAGGGTGTTTATTGTTTCTTGTCCTGTTTTTCATTTTAATACAAGTGGCTGAAGTGGCTAGGAGTTTTTGCATTTTATGTTTTTTTTTTTTTTTTGGCAATTTTTGGCCCCTGGCCAGGTTTGAACCCTCCACCTCCGGTATATGGGGCCAGCACCCTACCCCTTTGAGCCATAGGCGCTGCCCCATATTGTATTCTTTATAGTTGTATGCTAGATGAGTTAGACTGGAAGCAGAAATCAAGTTTGATTTTTTTTAAAACACATTAATTGCCATGTGAATTGTATTTAACTCAAGCTATTTTTCAGTGCAGTGTGCATCGTGAAGCATATATAACTCACGCATAGTTTTGCTTTGTTTTGTTTTTGGAGACAGAGTCTCATTCTGTCATCTAGGCATTCTCATAGCTCATAGCAACCTGAAGCTATCCTTTTACCTCAGCCTCCAGAGTAGTTGGAACTACAGGCTAATTAGTGACTCCCAGCTAATTTTTCTATTTTTAGTAGAGATGGGGGTCTCACTTTTGCTCAGGCTGATCTCAAACTCTTGAACTCAAGCAATTCACCCACCTCCCTAGTGCCATCCCAGGATGTCAGGCATGAGCCACTGTGTCTGGCCCTCACTTGTCTCATAACCTGAAAAAAACAGTGTCACCCTAAGAAAAAATGTTTTTCCAATATGACAGTCAATGTGTTAGATAACAGTTGAAGAAAGAAATAATAAAGAATGACTTGACTCAATGCCTGTGCACAGTGGTTACAGCCCACCCACATACACCAAAGCTGGTGAGTTCAAACCTGGCCCCAGCCTGCTAAACAACAGTGACAACTGCAACAATAAAATAGACGGGCATTGTGGCAGACTCCTGTAGTCCCAACTATTTGGGAGGCTGAGGCAAGAGAATCGCTTAAGCCCAAGAGTTTGAGTTTGCTGTGAGCTGTGACACCACCACGGCACTCTACCAAGGGTGACATATGAGATTGTCTCAAAAAAAAAAAAGAAAAAGAATGACTTCATCTAAAATGCTCACATTTGAATTGGTGAACAAATCTGATGTAAGAGGAGAGGAATTGGGTACCCTGGGTACCCAGGATGTCTTCAACAAAAAGAAAGAAATTTGCATAGAGAGGACTAATTGAATTTCTTCCCCCATCCTTATTTTTCAAACATTTATTGAAGTCTTCTCTGTGTCAAGTGTTTTATAGAAATTACCCTTTTTAGTTTGGTGTTTCGAGTTTGAGCTTCTGGTGAGACATTGGAAATAAATATCCAGGTAAAAGTTTGAGATTTAAGATTGGAGCTTGAGAGAGAAGATAGGTGTAATCGAGTAATTCTTATAGAAATGATACCAATGGTGTTGAATCATAGGAGAGTACTAGAGCAGAGCCTTGGGACAGTTGATGTTTTAGTAGTGAAAGAAAATGGAGTCATAAATGGAAAAACTGCAACTATCTGGTATCCTGAGGGAAGAGAATGTGTCAAGGAAGGTAATAATTCTAAATATCATGAAGACATAAAAAAAGATAAAGACCAAAGATGAATTTTTCTTCAAATTTTTTTTCTTTTTTTGTGAGACAGGGCCCAAGTAGTCACCCTGGGTAGAGTGCTGTGGCATCACAGCTCACAGCATCCTCCAACTCATGGGCTCAAGCGATTCTCCTGTCTCTGCCTCCCAGGTAGCTGGGACTACAGGGGCCCACCACAAAGCCCGGCTATTTTTTGGTTGCAACCGTCATCGTTGTTTGGCGGGCCTGGGCTGGACTCGAACCAGCCAGTCTGGTGTATGTGGCTGGTGTCTTAGCCGCTTAAGCTACAGGCTCCGAGCCTATTTTATGCATTCTTGAAAGCTGCCTCTAAATGTTTCCTGGAATAAGACTTGGTGTAAACAAATAGATTAAGCCACAAACACCTGATTCATCTATGTGGTCCCCAAGTGCCTGCAGCTCTGAGGATCTGGTCATTTTACAAGTGTTTTTGTAGTGTATTTCCAGCAGCAAGAGTAAAACTGAGATTGTGATGATGGGGTCCAACCCCCA